>PVKS010007837.1:0-71125 GCA_004027875.1 Aplodontia rufa | reverse complement strand
TTGAGTAAATTTACAGGTAGTATAAGTGAAGGCTGAAAGTAATTTTTATAATATCTGTAGACTCTCTGAGGAAAGGAGATAAGAAGGCAGAGGATACTGGGAAGGTGTAGACTCCTGACCTATAACATTTTGCTTCTATGTGTTCCTTCTCACCAGTCACTCTCAGGATAGGTGGCAGAGCCCTGGGCATAATGGCCAGGAAGACTTGTCCTAATGGAATGACTGCTGTTTTAGCCCTAAACTTTCTCCTTGGCCTCCAAGATGGCCACCACATAATCCTTGTGAGTGAGCTTTGTGCTGTTCCCCACCCGCATGCAGATACTCTTTTCTTCTATATGAATGTGAAACAGAAGAGGGGAGAACCAACAGTGGCTGTTTTCTGCCAGGTAGAGTCAGTCAGGATGGGAGAAGATAATTAAAGGACAACTGGGGTTTAAAAAAAAATGCTGAGCAAGTAAGGTATTGGGGTGTATTAGGCTTGTGGGTGGATTGACAGAACACTTTGTAATCACTGGAGAACCACTATATTAGAACAAGAAATGTCTTTTGGTTTGTGTTTGAAGAATCTATGTCCAGGAGTATGAAGCTGTAATAGAGCAAAATACAAATATTTGTATGAAAAGGCAGGATGTTTTGCCTGCTTGATCTGTTTTTTAATTATTGCATTACTAAGCACTTCTAATTTGTGCTATATTCTGAGCACTGGGGATTATTCCTATCGAGCAATATGGTCCCAGAGAAATTACAGCTCTCTATATGCATTCCTACTTTATGTCTTATGTTTGTAGATGTAAACAAAAGTGGGGCTTGATTTTTTTTGTGGTATGTGGTATAAAGGTAATTTCAGTGCAGTATGATTAGTATTTTTGTCTATGAAGGATATTGCTTTACTTTCTATTATCTCTCTTAATTTTTCGATTAGGTAATCACATCCAGGTTTTTTTTTTTTCTTAGTTAAACAGAACAGTAAAGTTCCTGTGCCTTTCTCATCTACCCACTTCTTATCCCCATCTGCAAAAGGCATATTCAATTATGTTTTTGTTTTTCTAGAATTCTTAAAATGCATGTTCAGGCAGATGTAAATATGTAATATATTTCCCCTATTGCTCAGAAATAGTGTGTACTATATACATGCTATTTGGCCTTTTGCTTTTATCATGTAACAGTACATCTTGGAAACTTCTATTTCAGAACATGGAGGCTTTTAGAAGTTTTTTTTATTTTTTTTTTTTTAACAAAGTAGATTACAATATCCATTTTGTAGGGTCTCCTGTAATGTATTTAGACAGTGCTTAATTGGTAAACATTTGAATTTTTTCCAGTGTTTGTTACAATGAATAACCTTATCAAATTACTAGTTTTGCATATGTGCCAGCCTACTTATTAAATCCAGAAAATTAAGTCACTGGGTAAAAGTATTATAAAAGTTATAATTTTGATGGGGATCAAAGTGCATTTTATTAAGATACATATACTCTCACACTTTTGGATTTGTCATTGTGACAGGGCAAAGCTATCTCCATGGTTCTCTTTCTCTGCGGTGGAGGCTGTGATGTTCTACCCTTGTGTCCTTGTCCCCTCACTCCCCAGGGTTCTAATATGAGTGAGAACTTCCGGGAAAAGTGAGCCTGGGTGTTTGTATCGGTTGGCAAATGTCTCCCAGACGCAACATACCCTGATTCAGTGCTGCACCCTTAAGCTTTTACTCTAAATGTGCGATGATTTATTAAAACTGAACAAAGGAATTGACATATGGGTTCACTAGAGATCAGAAACAGATAATTGTTTTTGTTGTAATTATCATGGAAAATCTATGGAAGATTAGTGATTTGAAATGGATTCTGGTGTACAGTAGAATTTCAGTGTAGTTTTTAAGGCTTATAGAAACATGTTGATTTAGAAACACAAGCTATATTCCACAGACAGTGGTTAATCGTTGGATATTTGAGTGCAGGAGAGCAGTGGTAAAGAAAGGCGTGTATAGGGGCTGGAGCAGTGGGCTGAGCAGTATCACGCTTGCCTGTCATGTGTGAGGACCCAGTTTTGAACCCCAGCATCACATACATAACTAAGTGTTGGAGCAATGAAAACCAGATGGAAAATTAAATAAAATTGAATCTTTCTCTCTCTCACTTTAAAAAAAAAAGAAAGAAAGAAAGGAAAGGAAGGTGAGTCTACCATTATCTGTAGGGTGGATCAAAGGACGACACACTGGAAACAGACCAGATGTGCAAAAGATACGTGACCCTACATTGGTATGGTAGCAACAGAAATGGAAAGAAACTGGACCAGAGAGTATAAAAGAATTAGCAACAATGATTGATTCTTGTCAGGGGAAGGAGGAGGCAAACAAAAAATTTGTAGAATTTGGGCAGCAAATAGGCTAGAAGAAATTTAAAGGTTGAATTTTGAAGGGACCTCCATGGTTGTATCCATCACTCCTGTGTTGTTATTGTAGCTTAGCACAAAGGTCTGAGAGGGAGAAGATCATCTCATATCTCTTGGATTTTTC
The DNA here is from genome assembly GCA_004027875.1 of Aplodontia rufa. NCBI lineage: Eukaryota > Metazoa > Chordata > Mammalia > Rodentia > Aplodontiidae > Aplodontia > Aplodontia rufa. The sequence goes on along the minus strand of PVKS010007837.1, from coordinate 68,613 downwards.
CACTGGGCCCTGCTACCAGAACCTCACTCATTTCATCCTGGTCTTTGCTATGTAACCTAACTTCACTACAGTAGATTTGTCCCACCATCTGTCTTCTGCCTTTCAGTCCTTCTGTACTGTCATCTTAAACCTTTTTGTCTCACATACCTAAAAGGTGTTTTTTGCCTTTCTGTTTTGCTCTACCCATGTGATAAAATTTTAGCATTTCATGTTGCATACCAGAACCCATTCTCTTTTCCATCTTCTCTGCCAGTAGTCCTTCAATCGAGTCACATTGCATTTTACTTTAAGAAAAAGAAGCCAGTGGAGGCAAAAGGAGTGATCCAGGGGAGAACCTTAGTATTTTGTATTAGAGAATATGTGTGAAAATTTTTAAAATACTTAACTGAAGAGAAGAATTTATTCAAATAAAGAGAAAGGTCACTGGATTTATTGTTATTGGCCATCTTGAAAATAGTTTCAGTGGAATAATGGAAATACAAGCAGTGACTTAAAATAATTGAATGGAAATTGGAGGGAGCTCAAAGGATGCAGCAAATGTTTTAGAAAGATCAAGATCAGAAGAAAAAAAGGACAACCCGACAGCATGTTGATAGCTGAACACCGATAACATTTTGTAGTCCACTAGGTCAAAAAGTTTCCTAATTTTTTTATTTCCAGGATTTTATCTATAGTGTTTCTTGGTTGTATGTTAACTGTACTATGTAGCCCCAGTGGAGAATTCCTATCATTTTTTTGGTTATCTTTCTGTTTCTAATTATGTTACGTAATTGGTAAGTAACATTATCTGAATAAAGCTCTATACCTTGGTTTATAATTGATAATCTCTTAATCTGGTACACTGAAGGTGGCAAAGAAGAAAGTAATTAAAGAATAAAATCTATACATAAGTTGTTCTGTGGAAATTCCTTTCCATTTTCAAAATGTGTGCTTTCCTACAATTTATTTTTGTTCATAAAAGATGAAATACAGAAAATGCAAGAATAGAGTTCTGTTTCCTCACTTTTTTGCTCCATCACCTACTGTGTAACATTAGGCATGGTTTAAAGAAACATGTACTGCTTGGAAGTTGTCACCTGATAGCCAGAATATTAATAAAAACATGGAAATTGTACATCTAATTTTTACTTTTAATTTATAGGCTGAAGAACAGTTGAGAATTGTTGAAGAACAAAGAAAGATTCATGAGGAAAGGATGAAACTAGAACAAGAACGACAACGTCAACAAAAAGAAGAACAAAAAATGATCCTGGGCAAGGGAAAGTCCAGGCCCAAACTGTCCTTCTCATTAAAAACCCAGGATTAAATTGCAAACTCTGAACTTTTTACAAAGAAAAATGGAAAAACTTTGTATGGTAGCTTCATGTTGAAGTGGTTTTTTTTGTTTTGTTTTTGTTTTTGTTTTTTAATTTGGAAAATCTGGAAAGTTAGCTTGTTCTAATAGGGGCTATGCTCTGCAATCCCTTTTATTTTTATTTTTCCCCCTTTAACTTCCATTAAGTCAAATCCTTATCAGATCATTGCTGTCTTCTAAAAAGCGATATATTTTTCACCTGGTCAGATTCTGTATTAGTGGTCTGAAGAAGAGCAGATCACTTTCTAACTATAGATGGTCTGATAAGGTTTTTACTGACCCACTGACTTCAGAGTTATACTCTGTTTACTACATCATAATGCTGGTTTTGCTGACTTTTTTTTTTTTATATCTTTATAAAAAAAGAAAAAGTTGGTGATTGCATTGGAAAATTCCCAGGGTATTACTGGACCTGTGTGGTGTATTGTTAAACCAGTGTCCTTGTGATACTGTTGCTCTTGATGTTCCCGATACAGGTAAGGAAACAGTTGGTCAACTCTGATACAAAATATATATATACAGTTCAGTATTGTCTCTGTTCAATTTGTTTTTATTTCATTGACAAAATCAAACCAGCATTCCCCATTGTGTAAATAAATGATTTTGCTGAATAAAGTAAAGTCTTAAATTCATATGTTTAAGCAATTTTTTTTAAAGTTCTGTTAAGTCTTATAAGAGGGTGGTTTACTTTTTGATGGTCAACAATATAGAAGTCCTAGAACTATGCTATACTTCCTCTTGTTTATATTTTTAACATAGGGTTTATATGTCCATTAAATATACTTGTGAAATAGTATATAATGGCTATTTTTACAAATACCTATATATGCTAGTAGAGCATTTATGACATCACATATTACCTTTAAGAAAGACTAACAACACCTAGAAAGAGAGTTAACTCCTTAAAACCTGTGACTCTGTTTTAGGAAACAAATATCGCCATAAATTATATACTAAAGACTAGAAAAATGCATTTAAAAATTTATGGAATATTAGATCATTTTCAAAGAGGGCCGTCAGAAAGGACTTAGCTTTGTACATTCAAAGAAAGGCTAAGGTAGTCAAATCATCCTTGCATGTTTATTTTTGGGACAAATACCTTTAAATTTTTTATAAGGTTTATCTTTTTTTTTTTTTTTTTAATTTTCCCTTTGGCTTTCAGCTTTGATTTTGCATGTGGAATCTTATGGATGACTTCCTTTTTATATGCTAGAATCTGCCTCATCCTTACATATGCTTAAGTCTACTGGTATTAAAATGTTTATTCAAGAAAAGGATATGGATATAAAAATGCTACCTGAGATGCATAAAATATCATAGTAGAGAAAATGTTCCCCAATATTTTTGAGACAGTTTGATCATTCTTCAAAATTAAAAACATAATGAGATGACTAAATGGTAGATTATTTTATAGTGTGTGCATGCTAAGAAAAATGCTATTGCTTTTGTTTTGAGCTCTTCAATGAGTCCAATTGTGGTAAGGAATAATAAAATCAGTTTTAGTATCTCTAAAGATAGAGTTTTAAATAGGCATGAACTGTAGTGAGACCTTTTAGCAAACATGATACCTTTTACTCCAAAATCCAGCGTTCCCTTTATTTCCCTAACAAATAGGTTACCTACAAACTTTTCTTATCTCTATAAAAGTAGGTTAGCTGTAATTATTTTATGATACTCACACTTTTTTTTTATTGTAACTTTTTTTGATGCAGATTCATTGTTCCTAAGTTGTGTATTCAAGTTTTTGGAAATGTTTATTTTAAAAATTGTTTTTGCTATAGTAGTGTTCTACAGCATTGTTACCTGAAGAGAGTAGCTTGAACTTGAGATATCTGAAATCAGCTTATGGGCGCCTTTTAATTTTTTTTAAGTTTCTTACTGCCACATATGGTGTGAAATGACAGTAAGTCGCTTAATAACATATTGCAGTATCTACTTGCTATTGGAGACTCGCATGAGATATGAAATTGTTCCTGTGCTTGGTAACTTCACTTCTGTTCTTTGCCAGGGTACAGGAAAGAGGATGTAATTGTTAATAATATATACTCAATCTTTTCTGTGCTGCAACAATGTAGTAATTTGTTTCCTTTATTTGTTTCCACTGCTTTTGTGTATATTATTATAAAGTTAAAATTTTCTCCCAAACATTAAGCAGTTTAGATGTTCCCTAAGTTATTAAATATGCTTTTATTCATAATTTGTTTCCTTAGGTTATTAATTCTTAATGCATTTCAGAATTAATGTTTATTTTTATTACAGTAAAGTATGTAGTTATTGCCATTTATATTGTGGAGTTTCAGAATTATTGATTGTATAAACTTAACCTTTTAAATTAGTTTGGTGTGAGTACTCTTTAATGCTTCAAACAGGGGAAGGGGCTTATAGTTTAAGACTTAAGTCCCCAGGTTCTCTTAAGAGGTAGCAAATTAGACTGATTCTGTTCTCTATTAATTTGTGTTAGTATGTACACATGCTTTTTTTTCCTTTTTTGGTATACCACTGTTCCTAAATAAAGAATTGCTTTAGGAATTTCCAGTGGTTAACATTTGATTTTCTGAAGTAAAATACACAGAATTCTGGCTAGGTTCAGTTTTATTTATCATTTCTAATACCTTATTTTATATTGGGTTCTGTTTGTCACTTAACTATAATTTCTGCAAGCCATTACTGTTAGCTAGAACTTTGGCTTTCAGGTCTTTAATTTTCTGCTCCTATATACCAGAACCTTCCATTTTGCATTTCTGGCATAAGAAATGCTGAAGACAGATCATCTAATTTTTTAAGTTCCCCCTCCCCTCCAGGAGAACCTTGGATAGTAGAGGTGTTAACCAACTATTCAGAGACCTAGGAGGACTACTGAAGGTCAGAGAAGGAGCTGTTCAGTATAGAATGAGTTAAGGCTCCATTGGTTTGAACTGCCCTTTAACAATGGGTTTGACATCTTCACTATCTGTGACCTCTGTTGTTTGTGATTTTTTTTTATGCTCACTTAGAATTCACTTGATGTTGGAGGATCCAGTGATAAAGTAATGTAAAAGATTTTTCTTTTTTTTTTTTTAAAGAGAGGGACAGAAAGAATTTTATTTAGTTTTTTTTTTTTTTAAGAGAGGGACAGTGAGAGAGAAGAAGAGAAACAATTTTTATTTAGTTTTTCATGTGGCTTTCATTGCTCTGAGACCTTGTTGTGTATGTGGTGCTGGGGTTTGAACCCATCTACTCACACTTGCCGGACAAGCGCTGCAACTGCTGAACCACCTCTCCAGCTTTGAAGATTTTCATTTCTAATAGACTGAGCTATACATTTTGTAGCTGATTTGCATTGCCTTGTATATATTCTGTATTTACAGTTACTAGAGTAAATGTTTTGGAGAAGAAAGAACAGAAGGGAAGGGGGAGACCAGAGAAACTATAAGTTTAGGGTGTGTGTGATCCCTACTCCACCCAACAAAGTATTTCTTTGGAACTTTATTCAGATTTTGCAAAGTAATAGAAATCAAAATGCTTGATTTTTTTTTTAAACATTTATTCAGATGCCCCACAAATTAGTGATGTCCTTTCATACCTAAATTATCATTGGAAGTCATGCTTGAAGATTTGTTTGTTTTTTTTTTCTGACCCCTCTAATGGTTGATCATATAGGATGTGGGGGAACACGTATTCACTCTCCAGAACCAGTAGGTTTAAAGCATAATGTCTGCAATGGTACAGCAATTTCACTACCACACACCTTAAGTTTGTGTGTGTGTAGTGGTGGTAGTATTACATTTTCTAAGATTATTAAAACTGAATCACAGACTCTGGGACAGGAGTCCTCTGTGTTTCTCCTTTGCTAGGAAAGTAATAAACCTTTTTCCTTTTTCTCAAAAAACTTGATTACTGGGGGCTGGAGTGGTGGCTCAGGGGTTACTTTTGCTTACCTGGCACGTGCAAGTATAGGAGTTCAAACCCCAGCACCATTTACAGGATGAAGTCTTGGAGCAACAAAAGCTGCATGAAAAACTAAAGATAAATTGTTTCTCTTTCACTGTCTTTCAAAAAAAAAAAACTTGATAACTGAATTCAAGTTTATATTAGGGTTTAAATAAAATGAGTTTAATCACATTTAAATTAGTCCCTCATTTTCTAGGCTTTCATTATGGATTAATAAGTAGGTAAAATAAGGAATATATAGTTTTTAGTTGGTTATAAAAGTTGTAGGACCTCTTGTAAAGGGGGATAAGGGTTGTGTACCCAGAACAGAAGATCCATTATCATCTTAGGACTATCCTCAGTAATTCCCATATATATTTACAGTAGTAGCAGTTTTCATATAGAGGTGGTTTATCACATTAGTCCATAAAAGTACTGAAGTAACCAGTGTAATTGAGACCTTTCACAGCCAGCTGTTAAATGCTCCATTGTCTCTACCACACTACCTAATGCAGTTTGGAGTAGTGAGTGGAGCTTGGCTGGTCCTCCAAACCTTGCTTTGCAGACAATAAGGTTTTATGCTAGGTGCCCAAACTAACTGGAGCTATTCCTGTATTCTTTCAAGTATTCTATTTTTATAGTAAAAATGCTATAGAAGAAAATTGAGGTGTGTAGGCTTATATGACCACTAGTAGAAAAGAGGGTATTTTCTTCCATACAGCATGGTCTTACAGTTTGTAAGATAAGAGATGTCCCTAAACTCAGGAAAAAATAGTTCTGATTAAGACTAATATAGTGTTGTTGCCTGCCAGATGGGAATAGATTGTAAGATGCTTTAGCAATTAATTGAGGTTTAGATGCAACTACAAGGGGAAAGAACAGGTGTTGGTAAAGTTGATTTGTAAGAAAAGATTTCATTTTTACTCCAGTTCACAAAGATCTTCCCATGTGGTAAACTGGCAAAATGTGATTTGTGAGGGTTCTGAAAACTTAAGTGACTTGTATGAAACAACATACAATGCCAGGAAACAGGGTATAATTTCAGGAGAGGTTTACATAAATAGAAAATTCATTGATTTTTTTCAGCAGTAAGAAGTGTAGATAAGCTTTTGTTTTTTCAGAAAGTTTTGTTTTTACATAAGTTATAGTACATGTGTTTGGAAGTATGTCGTGAAAATGATGGGATACTGTGCAAGGAATATGTAAGGAATGCTCATGTTGTAAAGACTTAAACATGCTTAGGAATTTAAGGGGTGGGAACATGATTTACAGTAAGGTACGTTTTCTTAAACAGGAATTATCCAACCTTTACATTTGCTACTTCATTATATACATTGAAATTTATATTAATTTAAAATTGGCCCATGTTTTTGATTTTCCCAAGTCTTATTCCTTTGAGTTTTAGAAACTTAACTCCAGGAAACAACTGTGGAAATAAAAATCTCATCTTTTGGCACTGACCGGGTTCATATATCCTAGTGAAATTATAGATTGTAGAAACAAACCAAGAATTGTTAAATGAAGTCAAAATGCAAAGAAGTATTAAACAGATGTAATTGGTTCTTGTTTCAGAATTCCTTTGTCTTTAGTACATGGCAGGATGACATTTTGCTTGGCATGGTAAATGGACAATAGATACAAGTGGCTTGAGGTTATGCTTTTAATTACCATAGTTACTAAGTAATCATTACTGGGCTTTTTACATCTCAGAGTTGTTTGCAATTGCTGATGCTTTGCACAGCAAATCTACATTTACTGAAAGTTGAAAGTAAGTTTAAAGTTTACGCACTTAAAAGTTACACAATTGGTAGTTGTAGGATTTTTTTGTTTACTGTGCACTGATTTTTTTAAAGAAAGGAAGCAATAATTAAATTATATTTCACATTTTTCCCAAGTAAAATTCTTTGGACGTGAGAATATCTGATTTTGGTAAGATGGTATTTTAGGAAACTGGGTTATTTTCAGACAATGCAAATTTCCTTTATTTCCTCTATTTACTTGGGGAAAGGATATGAGGAAGCTAGGAGGTCACAGCTTAAATCCACATCTTACTAAATGTGAAATGTATGTACTAAGTTCTTTTAAAAGATCATTCAACTAACTGTACAGATTTCAATGAATTCCTTAAATTATTTCTTAAAGCATATTAAAAACGAGTCCTTTTTTACCTTCATGAAGTTTGAATAATTGTGTCTGTGCTTTCCTGTCTTTAGTCTTTCCTGGGAATGGGCCAGTAAGTTCAAATCGTAACTATTGTTGAGACTTTTTAAAAAATGTGTTTCCTGAAATTGAAAGCTTATGTAAAACTATTATGAAAAAGTTTTTTTCCTGTCTTAAAGTTCTGCAGCTTTGGTGTGTTTTTTGATCTTAATAAACTAGTTTTAGAAACTTAACACTCCAGGTGACATGCATTAACTTAATTTTCAAAAACAAAAAACAAAGCCCCTTGATAATCCCAGAGATTGTTAGTGAATTTTAAAAGTAGCAAGCAACTAAGTAAGGTGTCTCACCATACATATTTTCTTTTTCTTAAACGTAGCTCAGTGAAGAAAATCGGTTAAAGATAACACCGTTTGTGGGAATACTGTCTGGTTTCTTCCTTGGAAAAAATCCTGGCAAGTTACAGGCATGCATTAAAAAAAAAAAACATGTGGACATACGGCGTATTTTATTGTTTAATTTTTGTCAAACTATGAACTGTACTTTGTTCTGTGCCTTATTTTTGGATTCTCCCTGCTGCTGGGCATTTTAAAAGAACCTATTTGGGGGGCTTTCTGACTTTGATTGGCTACTAGTTCCGGTTGGGTCGCCCGGTACTCTGGAAATGCAAAGAAGTAAAACTGGGCGCTAGTGGGCGCTGTGGATCCGTGGAAGTCGTCGTTGTGGATGGTGCCGGGCTAAACCGTTCTTTAGGCGAGCAGTTAACCGAGAATCAAAGTAATGTGGAATCCCTGCCACTTCTCCATCGGCCTGTCTTAGACGCTGAACGAGGCCCTGGCGTTGACTTTCACATCACACGCGAAACCTGCCCGCGTCACTTGCCGACTTCCCAGCCACCCTGGGCAGCCGGAGCGTCTCCCAGGGGCTAGTTAAGGAGAAAGTCCTGATTTGGCGACATTTGCAGGCAGAGCCTAGGAGGTGCTGTTTTCCGGGGAAGGGAGACGCCTGCGAGGAAATGCAGCGGAGAGGGGGAGGCGCAGCGAATTCCGGCCCTTGGCTCCTGGATTCCTTTCGCATTTCTCGGCTCGAGTTGGGGGTCTGGTGGCAAAATCAAGTGAGAAAAACGAATAATTGTGTTAGCCCCACGGAGGGACGCGTTTCATTTTAACCAAAACCCAGAGGTCAGTGCCTTCAACTCCGCCTAAGTGAAAGCTTCGCCCTCCGTAGAAGTTAGGACACTTGCCAGGCAACCAAGAAGTGTGGCTGGGTGCGGCGGCCCAGGCCGGTAGGGCAGCCGGGAGCGGGGACAGGTGGTTCGTCGTGGTCCCCCTCTCCCTGGGCTGTGCGGTCTCGACGTGTGCTCCACACCTAGCGAGCCCGCCCGCCGCTCGGGGAGAGCCGGGTGCACACACTGGGCTTCTTGGTCGCGGTCGGCCCCGCAGCGCTTCACTAGCGGCTGGGGGCGGGGCTCACCTGTCAGCTGGCGCCCCGCCTCAAGGCGCCCAATGCCGGGCGGGGGAGGCGGACAGATGGGTCAACTACCCAATCGGCGCTCAGCTGCTGCGTGGCGGGCCAATGGGCTGCGCGTTGCGGGGCGGGGCCCTGCGTTTATAGCGCTGTGACAGCGCGCGGGCCGCGCTGACTCTCCTCGGCAGGGACGGCGGCGCCGGCCAGAGCAAGGATCTGCGCGAAGAGCGGGTCCCGGCGCCCTCCCCGTACACAAAGGCCCGCGCGCATCCGGCGCCCGCGGCAGAGACCGAGACCCCTCCTACTTGCACCGCGGGCCGGGAGCTGCGACGACTGAGGCTCCTGCGCGCCCGGAGGCGCCCTTCTCCTCTCCGCGCTCCAGGACATGGAACCGCGCAGCGCGCTCGGGCTGCTGCCCGCTCCCCTGGATCTATAGTCAGAGGCGGCCCCGCTCGGGACTCTGCGCCCGCCCGCACCGACTCGTTTCTCCGCTTGGGGCCTTTGTCCCGGGCCCGCGCCCTCCCTGCCTCCCTCCGTCCGCCCGCCCGCCGCGGCTGGCCTGGCACCCTGGAGCCGCACGGGAGCTGGCCGTCCGAGCTGCGTCCGGCGCGGCGCCCCGGAGACCCGAGCCCGCCGCGCCGCCGCGCCCTGCGCGTGCGATCCCACCCCGCGCCCTGAGGGCCTCGGAGGGCGAGCGCACCTGGCCCGGGCGACTGCTGGAACTGGTCGACGCGCCTCGGACCTGCCTCCGGGCACTTGTGGTCTTCCCTCCTCGTCTGCCTCGGAGGATTGGGAGTCCCGCCTCAAGTCCAGTCCCTTTGCGTCCCGGAGTGCGCGGAGCTGGGAACGGTTTGGCCATGGCCGTGCGGAGGGACTCCATGTGGAAGTACTGCTGGGGAGTTTTGATGGTTTTATGCAGAACTGCGATTTCCAGATCGATAGTTTTAGAGCCTATCTATTGGAATTCCTCGAACTCCAAGTAAGTGGCGTCCGCGATGCCCCACGATCGCCGTCCCGGGGTCCACTGCGCCGTCCGGGCGGGAGGAGGGGTCGGCCCGCGGAGCTTCGGAGCCTGTATCTGGAACTCCGCTCTCCTTTCCCCCACACCCACCCTGCCACTTTTCACTAGGTGGATGGAGATTAGCTCAGCTTTCCAACTGGAGCGCCCGCTCCAAAGGCGCGTTTCCCTCCTTCCCTCCCTTCAACGCTAACGCTTCAGGGAGCTAAAAGCCCCCGGGGCTCAGGTGCCTGGTAAGGGAAAGTGTCTGGCGGCGATACGTGATCCCCGCTTCCAGGACGAAGGAAGTGTCCACAGACAGGGCAGACCGACGCGGAGCGGCTGCCGGGCTCCGGAGCCTGGCGGAGATGCTGCGCTCGCGAGGAGCGCAGGCGGCGCCGGCCCGGGCGCCGGCGGCTGGCGGGCAGCGGGGCCTGAGGATCGCGGGCAGTGGAGCACACCCTCGGAGAGGGGAGCCGGGGTCGCTGTCCTGCTCGCGCGTCCTGGAGCCCGCCTGCCTCGGCGCCCAGGCACCAGCTGGAGGGCGCGGCGGGGAGCTTCCTTGCTGTGCAGGAGAACTCGGGCGGCGAGCCCTCTCCGCTCTGCCTGGGAGACGGCCTTAGGTTTCTAGCCCGGAGGGCCCACTACACTTAAGCTTCTTCCTTCGTTTATGTACTATGGCCCCGAACTCCGCGAGGTCGCAGGAGCCGGCGCAATATTTAAGGACATCTTCTGTAAAATCTTAGGGCCCTGCCCAGTCGACCGACGCTGTTCCTAAACCTTCTCCTTCAGAGGCCCTGTATAGGAATAGGTTCCTTTGGATCAGACTAGCTTTTATCGAACGGCACTATCGGGAGAAAGGCCTGTGTGGAGAGTAACTTTCAGTCTGAGCCATCAGGTTATGTTCAGAATTGAGAAAAGGCAGTCCACCCCTTGATATCCATGGCCATTCTCGCAGGCATCTGTGCTTTCGGTGCTGCATATTACCTCGTACACTGCATATATTTGGAATCACAGCCAAAAAGTTTTTTTTTTATAGAATTTTGGAATTTTAGCCCTGAGAAACTTGGGGAAAGTAAGCAGCCATCGAGAAGCTTCTGGGGGAAATATTTGAAATCAGAAGCAGAATCAATGGCCTGAGTTGGGCAAGCGTCGCATGGATTTAGGAATAAAGAGAAATGGGATTGATTTAGAAATTACCTTTTTATTAAAGAATTGTATCTGCTCTCTTAAAAAGGGTGAATTTCGAATTGCCAACATGTTAGTCAAAATGCCTCCCTTAAAAGGACAAAATATCACATATAAATAGGTTTAAACAATTTCTTGCACGCTGCTCTATGGCACTTTCAAACACTGTTCATATTTCAAAGTTACTGAATGCAGACTCCTTCCACGTAGTCTGATCTTGTATAGTTTTGTGTTTGATTTTTTGAACGTAAGGCCGGGCATTTGCTGTACTGGCGGTGGCATCTTTAACCGGGAGGCCGGATCGGGAGGCACCAGGTGGTGCCGGAAGGTGCCTGGCTGGGACCTGCGCGCAGTCTGAGCCCCAGTCCGGGCGCGGCCGGGCCCTGCTCGCCTGCGCCTACAGAGGTCACTCTTCCATGCGGAATGCTGGCCGGCCGCGCCCCTCCCCCAGCCGCCCGCCCCGCTCCACTCTTCACTTTCACTCAAGGCTCTCTTTGGGGGCTGATCCTTTTTCGTTCTTTCTATCTGTATTTAATATATTTAAATCTAGTTGAAAGAAATTCCCACTAACCCTTCAGCGGTCAGCTCTCAGAATCTTTGTGTTATTATTAGCCTTAGTTTTTTTTTTGCCTTGGGGAGGGGGATTAGAAATGCCTACGGGGGGGGGGGGCGAGCAGAGCAATTATTTCCACCCACAGTTTAGACAGTAATATTTTCGTACTGTGTGTGTTGGGAAAGGAGGGTCACTGATATTCATGGCCTTACCGATGGTTAAGGGTTTTTCCGAGCTATTGGTCACAGATTGGGAGACCGGGTAGGGCCTGTGTTTTGGAGAAGCCATGTCCCTGCACTGCTGCCGTTGCTGTGTGGGTGCAGTTGCTCCCTGTCCTCAGAAGTGAGATTTCTTCCTAACTCCCTGGATGATAAGGTGTCTCTGGAAAAGATCTACTTTTTAAAAGTAAGCAACTGAATGCTAGCTTGAGAGATCAGAAAGAGTTCTTCCTGGGAGAAAGATATGGAACAGCCTTTCCTGAGCCTCAGACTGCACAAACCAGCCCTGGCCAGGGACTGGCTTTACTTGGTGAAGTTGCATATTTATTTCCAGGGAAAAGTTTCAGTAAATATGAAGTGGCAGGAGGTAATCGAAGGCGTCCAAGTTTCACTCTATGTGAACTGTGAAACAATTCTATCATAAATGAAGCAACCATCAACAATTAGGTTTGTTTCATTTGGAAGTCAATTTTTTTTTAATGGCAGGTGGTGCACACAGTGAGCATACAAACAGCTGTTTGCATACAAGCACCAGAAAATCCTTTGCAAATTTGTTGTCTCCATAACTACTTTTATAACATTGTCTGTGCTTCCATCTTGAGAGTTTCTGTAAAAATCAAAAGAAGTTCTGTGTAGCAAAACATTAGTGGCTGCCTATTAGCTTGCTTACATTGCATCTGGTAACATTTAGATCGTTTCAAAAAATAATTTTTTTAAAGGGAGAACAGTAAAACCTAGCTTCCATTTCTAATTAATATTGCAGTGGAACTTGTTTTTCAAGCATTGTCTTTTTGCTAAAATAAACTAGTTGGGCTTTTTAAAAATTAATTTTGCTTTAGGGTGAGCAAATCTATACTGGTATGGTATTCTAGAATGAATTACACTGACTGTTGGAAATTTCAGTCAAGCATTAATTTCTTATGTCTAGAGTTGCTATTCCCTGTGCATCACAATCTAGTTACTTAAAAAAGCATTTGCTTTACTCATTAATTTTTTCCCTACATAATGCTGAATTCCTGATATTGATTGACTTTATACAAAAGAATGGCTGGATATTATCCAGATAACCTATAATACATAGGCCTCACCCCAGTCAGGCTCTGAATAAATACAGACCTGCCAGATTGATAAAATAAACTACAATGGATTGTGCTGTTTAAACAGCTCATTCAATAACACATATACGCCAGCCTGCCTTCTATTGTGTCTGAAATTCTTATTTTTGTAGGTAAACAAATGCACATTCAGCCCTGATTGAATAGCCCCTTGAACTATGCTCTGCAGTTTGCGTGTGGGTTAATCTTGTCGGTTTTAATATAGAGAGAAGAAAGCACAAAGCTCCAGGGGTGGAATTGTGAGTGCTTTCACATCCACATTCCTCACATTTTGTCAGGATGATAAAGTGTAGGTAATGGACTATCGTTGTACCCCAGGACAACTCAGCCTGGCTGAGCACAAAGACAGAGCTAAAGCGCTATCTTACAACATGGTTGGTAGCCTTCTTTTCAGATGAGAATTTATTTGGGAATCGTGTGTCTCGGGACTGCACTTCTTAACCTCAACAATTACAGCTTCCAGCCTCAGAAATAGAAGCTGGAGGTTAAGATGATTTGTTAAGCACTTGGTTCTAAATCTTTCACAAAGCTTAGCTGTTGACACTTGTCCTACTGATGCAAAGAAATGCAAATGACTCCCACATTCTTTAAGCTTCTGACCCCTAAGCAGAAGTGTGAGGACAGGTGAATTAGCAGTCACCCAGAGACCACCTAAAGCTGCATATGGGAATGCTTGGTTTCTAGAGTCAGCTGCTAAGGAGCAATTGCATGTATGTATTAACTACCCCCAAACCTCCTAGCAGTGTACTTACTGAGCCAAATCCCCGGGCTGTTAGGACAGCATGGCAACTGCCTTTTCAGGGACATTGTCACTGGAGCAACCAAACCCTGGCCATCTTCTCTTCCACTGAAAATTTTCAGGTTGCTCCCAGAACTTCATGTGACACCTAACTCAGAGCGAGTGCGTCCACCTAATGGGGAACAGCGTGACTGCAGTGAGTGGCACGTCACAGGAATGGGAGTGGCAGGGAGAGGAAACACAGATGGCAGACCCTAATAAAAGCGTTTCTTAGGAAAGATTTTCTTTAACATTTTATAGAGATGTTTTTTTCTTAAAATATTTAATTGCAAATTAGACAAAAGGAAGTGCTCTTGTAGGAAAGATAATTAAAATGGCCCTCATGTCTTGCCTAATCTCTGCCTTCCTTTGCTGCTGACATAAAGAACCTGTTTTTCAGGTCACTTATTATACATCTACATAGATTTGCTTATGAGCTCACCCTTTGTGTGGTGGAGTAGAGCCTTAAAGAGGAGTGTTCAACTGTTTAAAATATTTTGATTAAAATATGCAGGACCCATAGAACTATAAGCTTCTAGTCAGGAATTAGCTCTTTCAGGGAAGAACTGCCCCCCTTCTCTTTAAGGGGGGATTTAGAATGGAGCTGGGGGAGAAATAAGACCAGCAAAGGAGGAAGGATAGCAAATGGGACATGTTCCGAACAGCTTGGAAAAACTCCTGTGGTTTCATTGTCTCTATAAAGCCAAAGAATACAAAGACATAAGCAATTCAGCCCTTCTCCCATGATGGAAAGTGGAAGCCGTTGACGTGGCTCCCTGTTTAACTTGTTTAATTCTCATTTTAAATTCAGCACTATGCTAGCCGTGTGAACTCTGAAGATTTCTTTAGTAATCCATTTTGTAGTTCCGAATCAAAAACAAAGTGAAAGGGTCTGACACAATTTGCTTTTATTTTTAGGCAAATCAACCCTGGTCATAGTTAATAAGGGGATTACAACCCAGACTCGGTCTTTACAGATGTAATGTAAATCAAGGGCAGAGCATAAAGAAACTGATCCCTTTTGATTGAAGTATGGTAAAAAGGCATAGAGAAACTAGCAGCAGTAATCTGATTGTATGGCAATAAAACCACCATTTTCTGTCTTTCAGATAAAAATAATGTGGTAAATCCATGCAGTTCATGAGATGTAAAGGCAGATAAAGGGGGGAGCCATGGCAACATATAGATTAGCTTGATGTTAGAGATGACACGTCTCTGAAAGGGTGCGGAGCAGGCCCTGCCCTGGTGTTGGGTATTATGTGAGAGCCACACAGACTTGGAACCTGGGATTACCAAGCATGAGAGCTCCGCTTGTGGCCAGGGTAGCTGGAGCTGCAAAGAAAAGCTGCTCAGTTCTTGCTCATTGGTGGAGGATAATATGGCAAAGGTAGGCTGCATTGACTGCCTTTTTATAGACCGGGATGGGGCCTGATTAAAACTTCAGATCACTGCGGTCCTTAGGGCCTGAAGCTTTTCTTTCTTAACTCCTGGCCTGGCAGCCCAGCCTTTCTGTGGGATTAACTGCACTTTGTGGCTGATTGTCCCCTTCATCTCTTTGGGCTTCAGGCAGGGACCTGCTGGGCAGCAACAGAGACCAGAGGGATAGGTAGAGGCTGGGTTATCTACAAAGAAAACAGAGGCCTTTTGATTGTGGCCGTCTCTCAGACCGCACCATGGGAGAGGCAGACCCACAATGCACGTTGCCCCTCTCCTGACAGTGCTTCTGTGACTTTTGTCTCCTGCACGCTGGTAAAGAAACACGTAGTAAATATTTTTAGAGCAGCAATGTAATTTTAGTTCAAATTAATACATCTCATATATCAAAAACAGTGAGCTCTATCTAGATGATACTTTACTTGAAAATGTGTCTTGCAGCCTTAGAGTTGGATGGGATGTCGTCGCCGGTGTAAATTACAGGATTATAAAAATGACCGTGTTGCCCAGCTTTTAACTTAAAAATAAAATCTCCACGCTCTTGATTCCTTTCACTCTCTGTCTTGAGCAGCCTGGAAAGTGGGCTGGACTTTTTGTTTTTGCCTTCACTTTTAGCACTTCAGTCATTAAACAAGATAAACTGGGGTTTCCATGATTGGATTACACGCAGAGTGACCGCCATCAGGTCAAGCCAGAAAGGAAATATTTGCCTCGCATTTGGCATTACAGGAACGGGTCAGCCTCTCTTCAGGAACTCTGAGATGCTGAAAGTCCCTCAGGCTGCCGCTGCCAGTGTCAGTCGGGTGGAGGGGATCTTGGTGTGTTTCTACAGTGGGCTGTTCTTTACAGCTGCATGAGGCCTTCTAGACTTGTTTCTGTGGGTGTCTGATGAGTACTGCCTCTAAATCCTAAATATTCTACTTTAGACCCATTCTTTTTCTTTGTTCCTCATTCTTAGACCGCTGACTTGACTCGTATGTGGGGCAATAGACACATTGCATTAGTGGCCTGTTTTTCTCATGACTAGGAGAATTATTACAGTTATCACTAAGTAGCTTTCATAGACTGAAAACATTTCAAAATTATTGTGCACAGATCTGCTATACAAGTACCAACTTTACCTTCCTTTCCAACTTAATTCAGTAATCTATATCAAAAGGTCCATCTCATTTGTCTGGCTTCATCAAAGAGAAGGGACACCCCCTAATTTACAAGCTGGTCACATCCTGGCACCTTGCATTCTGCATTTGACAATGATTGCTAATGGCCCATTCAACAAAGTATTTGCTTGTTAGCGGGGAACAGAGCATGATAAATGTCCAGCAAGCTTGAGGTCGCCTTCAGCTTTTCAGATGGAGACTGGTGCATATTTATGGCAGGCAAATGACAAAGGAAGAGGCTGAATTGCCCTGGCCTCCAGCTTTCTATTCCGCAGAGGGTTAAAGTGATTAAAGAAGTGATGCAAGAAAGCTGCCTTGTGTTTACCAACTGCCAGCCACAGTCAGCTCTGCGCTGGGCCTCGTGAACATATTTCTCAAGTATGATGCACCAGGATGGTGGGTCCAGCCCACGAGGGAAAGTGGTGAGGGGCACGTGTCTCCATGCATTCCGACTGCCAGCGCAGCCTGGCTCTGGGGCTCTGGACTGTTCAGATAGCTTCCTTTCTTGAATGAATTCAGATATGTAATTCTAGGCCAGAGCATTCTCTGCCCGGTGACTGCATGCTTGCTCATTTCAAATATTAATTTTAAGAAATGCTAGGAGAAAGCTCCATTAAAAACAGAAGTCAAGTTGTTTCCTCCTTGAGTAATTCTCTAAACAATTACGAAGACAGTTTGACAGCAGTGAAGTCCTGATGGTTTGCACTTCCCCTGCTGCAAGGGAGACATAAGTGCCCACGGGGGCACATGCAGAATTCTGTGAACAGTCACTGGTGTTCTGCCATAGCTAGAAGCATCCTTTTCTTTGGTATTATAAATAGATTCTATATGAAATCACTGAACAATCTAGGTTATTTTTCTCCTTTTAAATTCACTGCATCCATGGGGCTGGAGTGGTGGCTTGGTTGCAGTGCTTGCCCGGCATGCACAAGTGCATGGGTTCAAAGCCCAGTACTCACATACACAAATAAGTGTCAGAGCAATGAAAGCCATATGAAAAACTAAATGAAGATTGATTCTGTCTCTCTCTCTCTCACTGTCCTTTTCTCTTAAAAAAAAAATATTCAGTTGCCTTCAGTTTTAATTACGGTATTTGTGTGGCTCTTCCAGTACTGGCTCAGGAGTCCCTATTGCCACTGAGACCTTAATCTGTGCTTTCCTGCACAGATTGGTGATACTCCAGTATCACCCCAGAGTAAGTGTGAGTGCTGCACAGATTTTTTGAAACCAGTAGGGTCAGTGTACTGGGTCTGAGGCCTCAGCTTGTGTGGTGGGTGTGGGACAACTTGCCACTCTCTGCTTACTGGCCAGCTGTTCCCTGCAGGCCACCTCCCTTCAAGCATATCATAGAATTTCTGACCTTCAAAGTCTGTGTCTTTCAGATGACCTCTTCCAGCTGCTTGCTGTAGCTGAGGAACCTGAGCCACGTTGTGCTTGTACCGCTTAAAAAGAAAGAAAGAAAAAGAATGCTTCTGCATTTCAGTCCTTGCTCATGTTGCCCACATAAGCTGGCTTACTCTGTCCTGGAATCTGAATTGCCCAATGAGTAAACGCAGCTGGGAAGGTCATGCTCATGTCCAGCTCACAATACGTCTAACCACAGAAGCTGGAAAATGGTGCTTTCTACTTAATGATCACAACTATATTCTGGGTACACTTTAGACTAAAAGAACTCATGTGGGCTTTGAATGTCCCCCATGAGAAAGCAGATCATCGCTGTAAAGGACCATCCAGTAAAGTTCAAGGTTTCTCCTAGATGTGTTCTTTCTTCCTTCATGACGTATATCAAACACAACTCTTTAAAATCTTTCCTCTGCAGTCCCTGGCACTTTGTAGTTGAATGCCCCAGGTATAGAAAGAACAATATACACCACCATTCCTAATTAAGGCTTCCTTCCTCCCTTCCTATGGGAAAAGTCAGGGACCATCATGGCTTCGTTTCAACAATCTGCTACTCACCAGCTTCGGCAGCCAGTGAGTCTTCATGGGCTGCATAGATGCTGCCTAGATCTGTGTGGAGGTGGCTCACTTGTCTCATGCTATGAGCTGCTGCTAGAGACCTACCTTCCAGATCCTGGCTCCTGAACTTCAGAGGCCCCAAATCACCTGCACAGGCCCTGCCCTGTGGTCCAAGGTGGGGCTGGGAAATTTCTAGCAAGCTCCCAGGTATGTGGATGCTGCTGCTAGGAGACCTAGTGCCCTGGTTCAGACTTTATGGGAAGATAACTATGTTTAGAGGCTGTGCCAGGACCTCCCAAGGGAAGCTCTTGCCTGCCTTGCTGCTTTCTGGCTCTATTCTTGGTTTAGGACGTGTGCGGGATCTAGACCATCGATGGTGGAGAGCTGTTGATGTATTCAGGGAGCACTTACTGACTGTTAGTCCTGTTACTAGCCTCTGTGAAGACAAGGCAGAGCATCTCTACCCTGGACATTTAGATCCAAGGCTAGCAGAAGGAGGCCCAGGCGGACATAGGCACAGTTCACCTTAGGGTGCCATGGCCTCATGTGCAGGGGGAGCCTGGGAAGAGGGGAGGCAGTCACCTTCAGAGGGCCGAGGAGGCAGACTTGGCCTCTCCGGGCAAGGCTGCAGGAGATTGCTGAACTAGGAAATGGTCAGCGAGCCAGGGTAGCATGCTTTAGCTCAGGGTCCAGGTCAACACAGCGTCCGCCTGAAGACTTGCTCCACTGTCCCCACAGATGGAACAAATGGGCCCTTGGCATAGCTAGCCCCCTGATTTCAGCACCTTTCTAATGAGAAGATTGTCAGTACGCACTGCTTTTCAAAAGGAGTGCGACACTGGACAGGTTGGGCACTTCACTTTCACAGGGACACTGGAGCTGTGTTAGCTTGGAGAATTTGCTTGCTCTGCTTGGGAATTTGCTTGTGTGAACCAGTCCGGTTTAGCTGTCGATTAGCTGTGTAAGTTGGGAGAATGTCCCTCCATGTCTCATCTTCACACAGGAACAATAATACAATAGTACTGAATAAAAGAGTAACAAAATTGTGGTGAGGATTAAGTGGGTTTAAAGAGCCCCGCTCTGTGCTTGGAACAGTGAACCAGTAGCAAATGTCAGCTATTATGAATAAAAACGAATTGAATATTTACTGTGTTCCTGGCTCTTGTTCAGTTTGCCTTTCTCTTACCAAAGAAAAGTGGAAGCACTTCTTTAATAAAGACTGTAACAGCACTTTCACCTTTTAAGCTGCCTGATGCTACATTGTATTTTGTCTACTATCACACGTCTACAGATTCTTTAAGTTGTCTTCCTCCTTTAATTTCCCATCTGCCGCCAAGCTGGACGATCCTGCTTCTATACCCCTGTGCTTGTTTCGAACATTTACGACCCTGGACACTCTGTTCAACTATTCAGCTATGCACTCAGAATGAGGTTATCTATCATAATCTAGTTTGTGTCCTCTAGAAAAGGGTGCATTAAGAGATTGGGCTGTTGAGTGAATCCATGAACTCGGCCTGTGGGGTGGGCAAGGTGTTCGTAGCATGTTTTACACTAATTTTACATATTTCTCAACTTCCTCTCCTGCGACATTGTTCTCTAGAACAGTGCCGATATGTTAACTGCTAGACAGATACTTGTTAACCCTTCACAGCAGCCAGCTGAGGGACGTATTCTTGTTCCCTTTGCACCAATGTAGAAACTGAGGCCAAATTGTTAAACTGACTCGCCCAGAGGCCTGTGTAGCTGAGAAGTGGATTGGAACCCAGGTAGTCAGGTGCTGGCATCCCTCCTCCTAATTCTCTGCCTCTCCTCATCATTCTGTTGCAGGGAGCAGTTAGTTACTGGGCTCCTGAGTGTGCATTTGCACAAAGCAGCGTGTGTACAGGTTGACCAGGAGGCAGGGTCAGATGTGCCTCTTCACTGTCCATGTTGACTTAGAGTCCCCTTCTATGCTGGACATGTACTGATTGGGTCCCTTGAATCTTTGACATAATGGGGACACCTCACTGGAAACAATACTCATCAGCCCATTTAAAATATGACTCGGCAATTTTTACAGTATATAATATTAATGCATTTATTCAGCATTATTCCTTTGACTATTATTAACATTTCCTTCTTATAAATTTAAATAATCAATTCTTGCTGGGAGAAGGAGGTCAGAGTTTTGAGGAGAGTGGTTAGAGGCTGAGTGTGTGTCAAGCTAAGGAGATAGTGTGACATCTTTTTTAGAGTTTAGTCACAATTAAATGCCATTTTATTTTGGCTTTTGGGACCTGTGCCAGCTTCCAGCTTGTCGGAGCTGAGAAGACTCCAGTCAAGTTGAGGCCTATTTCTACAGCAAACTGGGAACCTGGCTTCTTGCCTGTGGATTCATTCAGTGTAGCCCATCTGGCTTTTGATGTTCTGCAAGTTTGGAGCAGTTTGTTTAAGGAAGCCAGGCGGCGCATATCGGGGGGCCTGGGGTTCTCTTGACTTCAGAGTGGCGCCTCTGGGTTTGCACTTTCGCCCTGCTCTGCATCTGCCTGCCTGCCAGGCTCCACAGAGCCTAGAGGTCTCTAGCAGCCTATCTTTACCTCCCTTAGTACCCAGGGCCACCCTCTGCTTCCTCTCACCTCCTCGTCCAACTCACTTGAGTTTAGTTCAGCAGCAGCCTGTTTAAATAACTTGCATTTGTATTTTGGTCAAAGTAATTCCAAGCTGTGTGTGGTGACTGTGCAGGAAAATAAATCTCTAGTGCAGAGTTACAGTGGCTGCAGTGGGGTGCCGCTCATTTTCCTGAGATACCTAGTTTGGGGGGCCCTGAAGTCAGTAGCCCAGTCTGGCCTCACTCCCTGGTTTAAGAGCTTCGCAGCTGCACAGGCTAACAAAGCATGAGAGAGGTAGGAAGATGTCTCCTGTCGCACACCCACAGCAAACCTACACTGACCCCTCCTGGAGCCCGGGGAGGAAGTGTCTGGGAGGCGGCCGTTCAGTAGTCTGGAAAGCAGTTACACACAGCCCTGGAAACTATGTTGCTGGTCTTAGTGTGTTTGCCTGGCAAGGAGAGTCCCTCCCCACCAGGACGGACCTAGGACAGATTTCCTCTCCTCCAGTATCTGACTTTTTTATTCATTCTTTAATTGCAAGGCACCTACTGCGCACCCAGTCTGTGGGGCCAGGGGCTCCAGCCAGTGGGAGGCAGCAGGAGCAGCTCTCTCAAAAGGAGATGTTTCGTCTTAATAAGGCATGGGTCAATTCTTTTTCTAAATAGGCAAAAAATATTTGAAGTTAAAAAAAAAAATAACAACTGTGGTGGTGGCCACAGAGGGACAGGAGGGCTGGAAGCAAAGGTTTAACAGCAGCTCTGTTCATGGCACAGCTGCACCTTCACCCTGCGTCTCGGGCATGTGAGTGCCGCACCATTGGCCTCCTGACTTACCTGCGGCTCTCATCTTTGATCTTGCCCACTCAGGTAAATGAGCAGATGGACCTGAACACTTGTACCCAAAACAACAGAGAATCAACTGGAAATGCCCTTTGAATTTCTTTTTTCGTGAGAGCCATTTTTCTCTGGGTTGCTTCACCTATAAATAACACAAGTTCCACCTTCCTTTATGGCCTCTTGCTAAAAGCCTGGCTGGGGACAAGACTGTACAGGTGCAAACAAATTACAACTGGGAACGAAGCCTGCAGTGTGTCTTGTCTCTACGTTATGAAATCCTAGTTTCAATCACGCAGTGGTGGAGGAGCCAGCAGGACAGGGTTGCGCGTGAGGTCACCCCACCCCCACTTTCCCACTCCACCTCCCAGCACCCCAGCTTTACTCAGAGACCCCCGCATTAGCCTTCTCTAGCTTCAGAGTTCATGGGTGTTTAATTTTATTATTATTATTTTTAATTTGGGGGTAGTTTGGAAAGGTTGCTAGATCAACTACATACATAAAATCTATTTTTGATTTGATGTGGGTTGTTGATTTTTGTTTTTAATTTCAGGACAGGGGTTTGACTAGTCTTTGAACTTGTGAAGAGACAACATCTATTCATCACACACTTAAAATTTGACTTGCAGGTGATTAATGCATAGGTTGAACATATATTTCCAGCGTCAGCTTGTAATAGGTGTTTCTCCCAGTGAATTGGAGTTTTTTATGACAGTGAAGATCTTAGCAAGGATAAAATATAATAAATGCTTATGTTATTTTCCTGAAAAACTGTTTAAGCTATGAGAATATTATCTTCAAGCATTTTAAAATAAAATTTATTTTAGCCACCAGTGTTTTGAGCATTATATCACAAATAAAAAACAAGATTAACATCGAAAGGAGTCAGTTTTCATTCAATTATGCATCACTGTGGGCTGTGGAATTTAATATCACTTGGAATTGTCGGTAACTGTAGAATGACAGAGGGAAATGGATAAGTTTAGATAAAAGTGCACACCATGGCGCACACAGACTCTGTCAAGTGCACGTTGAGGTCATTAGGCAAAGAAGTGGGCTCTGTGGCTGCAAATCAGGTGCTGATCAATACAGCTTCGCTCTGGACTCTGGCTTGACTCCTTCTTCCCAAGCGCCCAGTGGGTGCGGAGGCATGGTCACGCCACCTGGAAGAGTGGCTGGACTGGTTGTGGGCTGTGAGCTCCCCAGGCCTTTGCATCTCAGTGCTTCTCATCTTTCTTTTCTTGAAAGGCTTTTGCTTGTGGTTGGTGTGAAGTCTGAACTGTACACCCTGCTCCTGCTCTCGCCTTTAATGTCCTCAATTGTATGGGCAGCTCTGGGGCCCCTTTCCTTGTCCTTGATGAAATCAGGTTCATGTTGCAGATGGCATTTGTCCTAACAAACTGTGGAAGAAGGGGCATCTGTGAAAACAGGCGATTGTTCCAGCACGTACACACTTGAAGAGCAGAAAGTGGTGGCTAAAACTTCCATAGCCACCTTTCTCTGGGAGGTCCGAGCCACCGAGAGGACAGTGTTGTGCTCACCTGAAGTTTCGAGGTGATTGCTCCTTACTCTGAACATTTGAGTCTGGAATCTGGGGTCTCTGTGAACTTGACATCCGGTGGCTGCACCCCACTACTGCTCTGCAGCATGTGGAAACATGTTCTGATGTTAAAGTGCAAAAGGGGGCAGTAAAGTGCTTTCCACCAAAGAAGGGAAATGTTTCCCGTGTTTCCCATGAAGATGCTACCTGTCTCTTTCTGGGTCCTGCTCCACTTGCTCACTCTAACAGCTCTGGACATTTCTAGAATACCCGAGCAGGCTGTGGCAGCTCTGGACATCCGTGGGAGTAACGCAGACCGGTGGTCCTGCGGATGGGTGGACGGCGCCGTCAGATTCACGCGCTCAGGAGGCAGAGGCTTTCCTGGGGAACCTTTGTGTTCCAGGGTGCACAGCGCACTCTGGAAAAGAGCCTGGGTCTTTTGTGTGAAAGCTTTCTACTCCAGGCCCATGTAGAAGGCCAGAAGTTCAGGGCAAAGTTGAGCATGGCGCCTCCTCTGTAGGGGTGACTAGAAAAACCCCCAATGAAGATTGCAGAGTGTGCCCTCCTCCGGAACTTCAGACCAACCAGTTCACACACTGGACTTTCTTCTTCCCTATAGCCTTCGACAATCAAAATGAAAGTAAAAGAGCTTTTAAAGGAAAAAGTATGTTTTCCAAAGTGTGGTCAGTTCAGAGTATACTTAATACAGAGCACTGGCTTGCAAATAAAGCTAGTATATAATTTTGAGTTTGCTAACTGCTAGAGTGAGCCTATTTTAAAGTTAGGAAGGATTCACATTCCTTGAAACATCAGCCAACTTACAGATCTGTGGAGCTCAATGATTAATTACGAATTGCTTCTATCCCTTATTCTTCATTTATTTGAATAAACAAGTTTGTTATTCCAGCTTTTGTGGACTCAGGAACTGATTTATTATGTAGGCCACAGTTGAGACTATGGTAACTTCATTTATTTTTCTTTCTAAGGAATTGCATCAAAAAGTTTAAAAGTCTACAAGCTTAAATATTTTAAACATTTTTTTAAAAATCTGAGTTATGAAAGCTAGTTGAAGAAGATGTTAGTTTTTTGAAGTTATATGTTAAAAAGTAATGCTCCAATCTGCTCACAAAAACTTTCAGTGTTTATTGTGGAGAGTTTTGAAAATCACAGGAACCTAAAAAATCTAACTCTTCATCCCGAAGCCCACCGGAGCCCAGGGAGAGGCCCCATGGTGGTCTCCGGGTAGTTGGCGAGACAAGCCGGATGGCGTGCCACAAGTTTTACGTATATGTCTGTTTTCTACTGAAACAATCCGTTTTCTTAAAAGTGATCTCATGCAGTCATGCGTGGCCTCATAACAGGGACTTGTTCTGCATGAAGAGTTGTTAGGGGTTCCGTCACATGAGTGTCATAGCGTGCGTATATTTACACACTTAAGATGCTGCAGTGTCACCAGGTGACCAATCTGATGGGACAACCGTCACACATTTGGTGCCATCATCCACTTAAGTGTCGTTACAGGATGCTTGACTACCATAGTCCTGATGGTGGGATTTCGAAATGGAAAGAAAAGCAAAGTTGCTTCTCCATGATCCAGAATGTGAATTCCTCTATGAGCTTTTGGTGATTGGCAGGTTGAAGCTCTTCCTATGTGGGCCTTCTCCCACTCACGCATTGATGTCTGCACTACCAGCACGCAGAATTTCCATTGTCCTGTTACGTGAGTAGCATGGCCTTGTTCCCCATGTGCTCGATACCTGCCCTAATCGTACAGAAATATGAAATGTTTTATTTGCATAGATTTTTCTGTGCATGGTATGAACTGTGGCTCTGGGGAGGAGCTGACACTTTGTGAGTAGAGACACTCACTTGGCATCTGCAGGAAGCACAGTTGTGTCTGGATGGAGGGCTTTATCCGACCCAGTTCTTTGTTTGGAGGCAGAAGCTGGTCATTGCTGTCTGCATCTTTTGGTTCTGATGTCTTCCTTTGCGTCTGTGTTCTGCATTTGATCGCTAACACGAACCTGCTCATGTGTTATTTACTCCTGTATCTGCCCCTTCTCAGGGAGACCCACAGGTCGTCCCTCCTTCACAAGTATCTGTGTAAACTAGTCAGTGTGGAGTGGTCAATAGTGATGTGGGTGTCCTTTTAGGCCAGCCTGGAGAACATGCTAGATCAAGGGCTGTCTCTACCAATGTGGGTGGGGAATGTTGGGGGAAGTGTGTGGGAACAGGGAGAGTGGGAGAAGGCAGGGTACAGTCTAGGCCCTTGCGCAGCTGTCCATGTCTCATCTGCTGGCTTCCTTCTGTTGCACTGAGTGGATTCAGAAAGAGACATCTGACCCCAGGTCCCCTTCATGCCTGGCGGCGCAGTCGTAGTAGGCAGAAGGACCCCAACTTGACATCTCGGCACAAGATGGTCTGTCCTATCTACAGAACTCACACATACCTGGTGGCCCCTGATTCCGAGTGCCTAGTTTATGCTTTCAGTACCTTGTGTCCTCTATAATAAACTAGCCTGGGCTCAACAGGGTTAAAACGCCCTGCTCTGTTCCTCGTAAATTCTGTATGGTATGTTCTAGTCTATAACATTAAAAAATATCATGTCACATAATGGCAATTAAAGTTTTTACAATTAACACTGAAGTTGAAATGTCTAATAATTATTAGAGATCTAATTTAGATTGCTAAATATTAATGTCTAATTTAGATTATTAGATTTATCATCCAAAGTATTCCACATGGAAGCATTAGAATCTAGTGTGGCAGATAACTTTTTAAAACTTGAATTAAATTCAGTAGGTGATCCAAAGGTAAAAATAGATTCTAAAATCAAGTTATTTTACTTTGGACATGTTAGCTTGGGAAACCCCACTGTAGAGATTCCATTTTTTCCACATTCTATTGTCTCTGTATCTGATTCGGAGTCCTGACTTCTATTGTCTTGCTTGGAAATGATTCATGGAAAACCATAGGAGTTGCCTATTTATGCACAGTGCTCCCCACTGGCTCCCTGGCAGGCTCCCCGGGGAAGCGCCCAGGAAGCAGCCTCGAGGTTCCCCCGATGGGGTTGGGGAGATCGCACCCCACAGGGTGGCCTGTGCTGACTCAGAGAGGGACCCTCCTGACTCCATCCTCTCCTATCTAGCATGCAAATCACTGCTGGTGACTTTGTTTAGATTAAAAGTTAGCAGACTTGATTAAATGACTCCCCTCTGCCCACTCTTTGGGGGAGATTTACCTAGAGCTGCATCCCCATGTGGTGTGAGTTGTAACTGTGGGATTTCACTCTGCTGGATTTGGTGCAAGATGGAGCTCATCTCAACTGACCAAGAGAAACTGAATTTAACATCCACTATGTAAGAGGCACATAGTAATTTAACATTAGCCAGGTGTCATCACCATAATTTAACACTTTCAAAGTCCACACATGATCAGCAACAAAATCCAAATATAAAACCCCTAGCTTCAAAAACAGGACTGTTTGCCAACTTGACTATTACTTATAGGGCTCATCGTGTTCCATTTTTTAAAATGGTATTATTAAGAAGCACCCCATTTGGTTTTTATGGACAATTTGCTACTTATAGGAATTATATGGAATCCGTCTGTAGCATTACCTGGAAAACACAAATTCCATGTGCTGGTCCTATCTCTTCTTCACCTTTTGGTTCCTGGCTTCCTTGGCCAGGACACAGATACCAGGTGGCCACTTGCTTGAACCAGGGCCTCCTATGAACTGAATGCCACAGAACAGGCTGTGCCTGCCCCTGGGCCTCCTGGGGCGCTGGTGGGGGTGTCTTGGCTTTCTCTTGATTTCCCTTAGCTTCATGGCTTATCAGTGAAAAGCTTGATTTAGAAAAACATGTGTCTGACAAGATCAGACTGGGACTTCAGTGGGAAGCAGTGCGAACTGGAAAGTGTGGGGAAATGGCTTTTCAGTGTCTCCTCCCTGAGGTGCATATTAGGGGCACCCACGTGGCGCTCCAAGGGAGGTCAAGGGAAGCGCGCTTAACCACCAGCAAGTGCCCAGCAGTGCCATGGTTTTGTGATGGGTGGCTTTGGAAGTAGCTTGTATGGCCTTGTATTTTAAATGGGGAGGGAATGTTGAGGACTGCAGTTCATCCAGATCCTTCCAGAAAGAAAAGGTCAGCAGCTGTGCCCTGGGTAATGCGGCATGGAAGCCCCATCCCTGCTCCTGCGTGCACCCTGCCCCAACTCTAAACGGTTCTCTCCTCACGGTTCCCTTATGTGACTGAAATGTGTGTGTGTTCACGTCTGCTTGTTCACCCTCGGTTTTTCCACCGTTGCTGCCTTTGTGGAGCGTCTCCCACGGGTCAGCCCCCTGGGCGTACTGTTGAATGGACGCCTGCCCTGGGGGAGCTGTGGCTGAGGCTCCTGTGATCCGGCTTCTTCTCTCTGGGAGTGCCTGGGTGGGGCAGGTGGCCATGCTCAGTTGGCTGTGTTAGGAAGTAGGGCTCCTGGAGGGTCCTTCCAGGTGGTCAGTGGTGAAAGCGCCAGGTGGGCAGCACCCGGTGGCCCTGATTCTCTTTCTGTGCTGAGAAACCAGAGGCCCATGGATGAAGGGGCTGACTGGTGAGCCACCCTTCACAGATCACCTTGCCATAGACACCTCTCCTCTGCTCAACTAGTGAGCCTTTTGTATACATTTAAATAGAGGCTCTTTAAAAATGAGCTCTTCAAATTACTTTTTAAGGGCAAAGGATCAAACTCTGGCCCCACTTCTTGCCACCATATACTCAAAAGTAGAATTTACATTTCTTTGGAGATTTAGGGACAGTGGTTTTTGTCAGGGTTGGTTTTGTGATGAACGTGTCAGATGTGCTTGGGAACCTGATGTGCATGTCCCACACTGTCACGTTGGTAAGCCAAGACACCGGGCTTCCTTACCACTGACCACGACAGTCCTTGACAGAGCCAGACTGCACACACTGAGTTAAGACTTGGTGTCAAAAAAGTGTGGCTTGTTTGCAAAATGAGTTCAAAACTCAGTAAAATATTTATATGAGTTGTGCTTTCTGAAAATATGACCCAAAATACTGAGATCCTGGAAGCCACACCAGACCACATGTGGTGTGCTAGTGACATCGCCTCAGCTCCAGCAAGAGCTGCAGCTGCGCCCTGGGGAGGGACAGGAGGGTCCTGAGCAGCAGCTTTCCTGGGTGGGCAGGGAGCCTCCCTTCCATAAATAGGAGTACAACCTCAGGAAGAACCGAGGTCCTGGCAGCATGTTGAACGCAGGTGGCGCTTAGTGACCACACTGCAGAAACGGGCTATACTGAGTTCCAGGAGCTGCGCAGGGGCACCACTTTGAAGGTGCGGCTGGTGAGAACCTGGCTCCATCAGGCCTGGGAGGGACCTGCTCTACAGGGCCTGGGAGGCCCTCAGGGAAGTTGGTAAAAGGTGAAGGGTGACTGACCTGGAGAGCAGAACTTGGCTGAGAGAGGAAGTTAGGAATGCTGATGCAGACTTCGCAGGGCATCCCTCTGCCAGCCAAGACAGGTCTAGAGCAGGTGGCAAACCCCAGGCAGGAAGTGCGCCCTGGTTTTTGTAAGCATTGAAGATGCCTAAGAAGGTCAAGGAGCAAGCATCAAGAAAGTGTCAGGAAGGTGAGCAGTTCAGGCCCGTGGATTCCATGGGGCCCACTGCCCAGGCAGCCGGCATCTGGTCTTTAACCACAGGACACGTCAGGATCACTGTGTGTCTTGCGGGTAGTGCAGTTAAAGAAGTTAAAAAGCCTCCTCCTCAAACACTGGGATACAGCTCTTCACAGGAAATGGAGCTTTGTCCACAAAGACAGCGAAACTGCCCATGGACAATGCGGGCACTCCAGGGGAGAAGGTGTCTGGGGACACCCCTGGGGTTGGAATTGAAAGTTTCCCCAGACAACTGTGGAAATGGCCAAGATCACAGGCCCTCACTAAGGGATAAGCTCCATTTGTCAAAAGTTCTAGAGAATTCTTCGACAATGCACACCTAAAGTCTTGAGTTTCTCATCCTTATCAGATATACTCATTCAGAGTTCTGCTTCACAGGAGGATTTTATCCTAGGCGATTCCTGTTCACCACTTTATTAAAATGAGTGAATGAATGTTACACGTTCTTGCTAAAGGTGCCAAGTTAGAAAGGGAAGGGGGACAGCCCTCTCTTTAGGGTCGTGCATCAACACGTTCCCCCCAGAGAGTGACAGACCACCAAGTGCCACCTGGGTTTTTCCTACCATGAAAAGTATGTTTTCTATATAGAGCTACAATGTAACTTGTTTTGTGCAGCTTCATAGCCACCCTGATGGACTCTCAGAACATGAATACCTCTCATTAGCATAAGTCATAAACCGTTACTTTGGTGTGGATTTGAAATTTGGGGTGTGCGTCCTACCTGCCTTATCTCTGCGAGTGCCTCCCAGCCCACAGGTCACCGTGGCCGGTGGGCTTCTCTGCTTCAATCAAGCCTCGCTGATCTTTGTTCTCAGCCTTTAACATCCTAATGAGCCGGCGGGCTTGGCTGCTTACGAGCGCCTGGGATTTCTGAGTTGTTGTTATGTTAGTACTTGTACAAGAAGGTTCATTAGGAAGCTCTTGTTTCAGTTTCCCAGAGAAATTCCCCATTAGGAAAGATCTTTCAGCAGTGTAGCTAGCGAGGAAAGGGAGGAGTGAAGGTTTTAGTTGCTTGCATTCAAGGGATATTGTATCAGTAGTCTTAGTTCTGAAGATTTGCCTCTAAGAATTAATTGGAGTAGATATATCTCAAGGGAGGGGAAGAAGATGTGTAGAGAAGGGACTAGGGTTGTTGTCCTTGTGAGGAGAGGACTCTTTCAGCTGAATCAATAGTACCACTAATTATTTCTGGTTATCTTTTATGGGTTTGTAAGACATTTCTTTTGTTCTATGTAATAAAAAACCCATTGTTTGATCAGTGACTGACTAATTATGATAAGTAATTTGAAACATTCCTGATGAAACTTGTCTGTTAATTAGCATCCACAGCAAATGGAAACTAACAGGACCAGAAAGCCTTAGTGCACCATTGTTCCCCGAACGGATGAGATCTCTCTGTGGCATGCCCAATAAGCCCAAATTGCCAATGGTTAAAAAATAACAAACAGGTGGGAAGGTCTGACTCACCCTGGAGCAAAAGTTATTGTAAAGCTACACAAAGGAGTACTGAAAAATTCCTCAGGGGGAGTGGGCACCAGATGTCCACAGGCTGCCTGACCCTACTGCTTAGAAGAAGTTATCTTAAAAAAAAAAAAAAAAAAAAAAAAAAAGAAGGAGTTTATCTTTTGGGGGGGGGAGTATGTTTTTATAAGTGTAGTTCCAACATATATTTGTCGGGCGAGAATGTCGCTTGGTGGTACAGCGCTTGCCTCACATGCACAAGGCCCTGGTTCCCTCCCCAGCATTGAGAAACAAACAAAACAACGTCTAAATGCATTTATCCCAGGCTGATCTGATGAACAAAGAGACTTTGAGTAAATGACAGCGTGGATCTGAAGAGCTGCAGTTTGGGATTATTGGCGGTGTCTGGCTTTATGTTAACATATGATTGAGACTGTGTAAGCTTGATCAACTCAGTGGCTTTTCTTTTGTATTTTAGATTTCTACCTGGACAAGGACTGGTACTATACCCACAGATAGGAGACAAATTGGATATCATTTGCCCCAAAGTGGACTCTAAAACTGTTGGCCAGTATGAATATTATAAAGTTTATATGGTTGATAAAGACCAAGCAGACAGATGTACTATTAAGAAGGAAAATACCCCTCTGCTCAACTGTGCCAGACCAGACCAAGATGTGAAATTTACTATCAAGTTTCAAGAATTCAGCCCTAACCTCTGGGGTCTAGAATTTCAGAAGAACAAAGATTACTACATTATATGTAAGTACAATTCAATTCCTTTATTTTATAGAAATTAGGATAAGCTAAATCGGTTTGTATCGATTTTTGTTTCCTTAAAATTATTGTGGTGAATAATTGGGTGAGAATCTTACTGAACAATTGTCCACTTTTTCAAGGAAATCTTAATTGAATTTGGGACCCCGTAGTAACAGTATTAATTAAATATAAATACCCAAAGGGGGAAAAAAAAAACCCTTGGGATTCCTACAATATTGAAATAAATGGTAAATGAATATACGCAGCATCTCCACTGATAAAACCATTTTTAAGGACCTCTGGTGAGATTTTGATGGGTAAATCTATGTGATGCCTTTTCTATCCATCCATCCATCCATCCATCCATGCATCCATCAACATTTGTTCTGTTCTGGTACCGTGGTTCAGTGTTGTGGATTCAGCAGTGAACACAGGCATGCTGGTATACTCCCTCATGAAGTTATCCACCAGAGAAGACAGATCTCACAGGGTGGAAGGACAAGGGCTGCAGGCTAAGCACCATTGTGCATGGGAGTGTTAAAAACAGATTGAGAAGTGCAAGGCAGAGCCTAGTTTTCTGACTGAATTACTTCCCTTCCCCATAAATACAACAATAATCTGATTCACTGCTTCAGGAATAAATAGTACAGCATCCTTGGATTATCTATGAGGCTGTGCATTCCAAAGATATGGACACCCTGAGTGCGTGCCTACTATGTGCATCATGAGTTAGCACCAAGCCCAGATTACTCCCAGGGCCCTTGATCTCATCAGAATGAAGTCTGGGAGGCTGAGACAGCTGTTTGCATGATTTAAGCAAAGAAATTGTTTCCTAAATTTTTAGTTTAAAATTATCCTCTTAACTGGGTGAAATTCTCCATTGCTTTCCATAGACTTCAGCTCATTAGCGAGTTGCCTGTGCTGGCTGGGTGCCCCTCCTGCTTGGTGATCAGATTAAAGGTCTGGCTTTCTCCATCTACAAGCTGCTGTGTAGAGCCCAGGACCAATAATTCACTGAGTATTTATCCACTGCTACACAATATGTATGTTTTACTACATTAGTAATTGAAAGAAAGGTGGTCATAGATGCCTAATTATCTTGTCTCTTGCTACAAAATGCTACATAGACTGAAAACCTATTTTTGAAGCCAATTTGATACATTGAGAGCAGCTTTCCAACAATAAGTAACAAAGAAAAGGAGAAATTGTATGTTTAATGGAATAATTATCATAAAATGAAAATAAAAAGCACTCCAAGATGAAGCAAGGCAGATGGGGTGGTAAAGTGTACACAATAATAGGGAAATCTTTGACAATATGCAATAGTTACAAGGTAAAAGAAATGGTAACTGAAGCTTTTGGAAGCTGATCAGTGTGCAGGTTTGGGGGGGTTTGTTTTTGTTTTGAAAGACCATGTAAAGACTTTTTCAGTGGATTTTAATATCTAGCATAATTATGGTGACACTGACCTCTAGAGAATAGAAGAAGATGGAGAGGGGAGATGGGAGTGTCTGGTTAGTGGATATGCTGGATTAGGTGTCCCTGTGGTGGGGAAGACTTGTCCCTACGCCCAAGGCTGCCTGTTGGCTTCCCCATGGAGAGAAGCCAACAGACCCAAGCCAGTTCTCCCTCTTACTTTAATTTATGACTTCACAATGATGGCTTTGTAAATTCTAAGATCCCACTGAGTGCAAGTGGAATTTCGGTAAACATTAAAGTCTTAACCTTTAGTCTGAAATAATATGCAAGAAATGCAAATAAATAAATGGTTTACCAACAACTCTTTGCCTAATGTAGTACATTTAATAACTACCTTTTATCAATGCATGAGAGATTTGTATTTAGAAGCATAGTTTAATTTATAATTATAATAATCTACACAATAATGGCATCTCTTATTTTTCTTTTTTTGGAAACTCATTATGCTACATTAGCAGGTTCATTGCAGGTAGCTGAGCTCCTCTGGCCTCCAGAATTCTGCTTAGAATTGTGATTTACAGTGGGAAAGCATGGGGTGGACTAAGGTAAAAGAATCATAACAGAGGCCAGGGTTTCAAGTTTGAACAAAGGAGTTGCTTGAATGTTGCCTATTGGGAGACAGTTCCGGGGCTGGTTAGGGGCTCAGGCTCAGGAGTTTGTCTGCAAGTCCAGTGACACCTTCCGCAGAACCAGAAGATCTGCCACGGCGCAGGCAGAGGAGGGCATTTTAGATACTTGGGGAAAAGGAGAAGCCCTGTTCTCATCCACCCTCCAGCAAAGCTCATCCATACACAAATTTCCCTTGAAAGGAAATGGGAAATGGAAAAAGCAAATGTTAAAATAGACTTTAGAAATCAGTGTTGGCTTTGAATTGTTTCTTCAACACTCCCAAGGCATCAATACAATTAAGGAACTTGGGAAAGTCACCAATTTCCATATAAAGCAAATGTGTGCACACATCCAAGGGCCACAGCCAGATATGTTCTGCCTTTATTCAGAAGATGGGAAGTAGATGTTTGAAGGTGGTGACTTTTATAATGGCACACTCATAAAATAGTGCCAGTGGCATGATGGAAAAATACTCAGATTTACAGGTATATTTTTAACACTTGCAAGCATTGGTCCTCTTTGAGACAGTAAATAATATCGGCATATGAATGACTAGGAACCGTACTACCTGTGTTTAACTCCAAACCTTGGTGTCTCATCTTCACCAGTGACAGAGAGATGGACCCCATGGGGACAGTCCTCAGGGACTGCAGTGGGGTCCGCTGGTTCCACAGGTGGGCAAAGTTTTGGAACAATTAAACCAGGAGCCCAGAGTCCTCCATCTTACTCCTGCTCCCCGACCTTAATGAGAAAGTCACTTTATTTCTTTGAACTTTAATTTCCTTCTCTAGCAAATAAGTATATTGTTGGTGTTAGTGTTCAGGCAAATGATAACAGTCACCTGTGGGTCCAAGCACTTTATGGCCAGATATAGAAATCCAGTACAGGATCTCCTGTTAGGGTGGCTCCTCTTAGCTGAAATGGACAGGATCTGCTCTAAATCCTTTAAGATTCCCCATTTGCTTTATAGAGTTACCCAATTTAAAACAAGTCATCATACTTTGAATTTGAAAAATAAATAGTAATGTTTAATTAGAACTGTATTTTAAACCTTTTGAATATCCACTAGATTACCTTAAGAAATGCCATGACAAAATGTTGTGCATCCTCATTAATTCTTCTCGTACATGATTATTTGCTTTGACATGTGGCAAAATGATATATATGGATTTTCTTCATGTTTACAATTAACTTTTTCAAGTGACCTATTTCAGTAATTGGCCTTGGGCTTAATTTGCATAATAAAATCTCCTAATAATTAAATGTTCTAAAGATAGGGATGTTATGACCATTTGGTCTGAAAAGCTCATATTCTTCCTTTCATTCAGATCTTAATTGCCTTAAAAACAGCATTTTATATAACCTGTAGTTATTTCTCTCTTGTCTTTGAAATTGTTTAAATGTTTATAAGATCACTACATGTTCTGCTGTTTTTCAAGGGAAGCTGTGCTGGACATAAGTAAACATTCCAATTAATATTGGGAAAACATTCAGTGTTCCCAGCCTTCATCTGCAAAGGTTTTCTTTGAGGTTCTTTCTATGCTTGGTTTCAGTCCTGTAGCCAAGACATAGTCTTATGGCATACTCTTTAAGTCATCCTTTCTAAAGATTGTTTGATTAAAAACTGTTCTGTTACATGTGCACATATGCTCACCTCTTCTGGGAATCAGCCCTCACCTTCTAGTCCTCCTTGATTAACTCTGAATGAGTCAGGAGGAACTACCATTCCTTAGACTCCCTCATTGGTTTGATTGTCCAAATCATTTTTTCTCCATAAGAGCATGCAAAATTGGAAAGCTCCACAGATACCTTTATAATTTTTTTAGACATGTATTCCATTTCTGGGTAAAATCAAAACACAAAATGAAACACTTACACAAATATAATGAAACAATACTTGTAAAGAACCAAAACAGAGCAGTAGGTCCTGTTCCTTATTTTCATTGAGCATATGAATGCATATTTGTTTTCTTCTACTGTTTTTTTCATTTGTTGACCTAGGTTTTGGAAATAGGAATGGCAGAGGACACTAATGTATACAGAATGTGCTGTGATCTCTTTCCTAGCAAAATAGTTGTGGGAGCTTTCAAATGTCCTTTGACATATAGATATCTTTAGAATGTGTAAGAATACTTGAATTCTATAATGTGATTATGTCCTTGTTTGGTAAATTATATATAAATGATAAATGTGGCAAAAGCCATGCTTCCATTATTAAATATATCAATTTAAGTGATCCAGCAACATCATCCTGTCCCTTACGTCCTCTGACTTAGGGGTGAGGATTCACGTTTGCTACCTTGCACATAATTGCTAAGCATTAACTTGTAAGCATGTAGACACATTTCTGTTTTTCCCTACAACAATTCTTTTTGTGATGTAGCATTTGTGAGAAGCTTGCCAGAGATTGTGCAAGGGTACTCAGAAGATGAACACTAATAGCACTTTCAGACACAGATTAGCCTAGGCGCTGAAGGTCTGGGGCCTGGCAGCCCGGGCTCTTGAACAGCCTTCCACAAGTAATTTAACCTGTTATTCTGCCTCTATCTCTTCATCTGTTAAATGGGGATAATGGTAGCACCTCCTCAGAGGGTAATGTGGGTTTACATTGGGTAAGATGTTAGGAGCTTGCTTCCAAGCTTGGCACAAAATAAGTACAGGTAAGAATTCACCTTGGAGTGGGCAGGAAGCATGAAGCTGAAGACTGAAGCAATCCAGGGCTCCACTTCTAGCCGGAGCACCCAGGCAAGATGGCACAAAGTGCCTCGCGGACTTGATGTTCATCCACAGCCGGAGCTGCAGAGCGCTTAGAGTTTCAGTAATGCCGTGCAATGAAATCATCACACCTTCCCTGTTTGTCTTAGTTGAGTGTTCTAAAAGTTACTTTGTCCTTGGGCTTCCTTTACCAAGAAGCATGCATTGATGTATGGTTTTGTTCCTGGAATTGCCCAAGCTTGTTAACAGGTCCTTTGTCAGAGACAGACAGGGGAGGAGTCTCCAGATATAATCGTGGTTTCTGCTTTCCATTCCACTGTCTCCCAGGCTCATCAGCTCACTATGACACGCAGATAATACTGTATTTTTATTGAAACATTTAGCAGCATCCTAATGCAGTACAAGTATTATTTAAAAGAACATCATGTGTTGAGTTGACTTGTCAGTGAGACTAGCTGGGAAAGCACACTGTCCCCAGTGTGACACCAAGGAGCACGGCCTCTGCTGCGTATTACTCCCGTGAGCTCCTCTTCTGGCTGGAGGGAGGCCTCTCCCAGAATCTATCAGGAAGGCTCCTGCTGAGATCAGATGAAGACAGCTCGGTTCTTACATGTATGGAATAGCGTCTCCGCTTGGCTTTGCTGGAGAGGGTGCTGAGAACCTGCTAGGTCCAGGGTCTGATGGACTTATGGCCACTGGGACCTCTGTCCCACATGGCTCAGGGGTTGGGGGAGGGCCAGGCTATTGTGCCTGGAGACTTCGTTCACCTTATGTGGCATCTCAGGCAATGGTGACAACTTATCTCACTTCAGCTAGACAGACGTCTCCTATTGAGTACCATCCCTCCTTCCCAAAGGAACCATTGAAAAGAAGCCTTGCTTCCCAAACGACGAGGAATCATTGGGGGAGGGAGAAAATTAAAAGTCATGGATATAAAACAGATTTCCCAGCAGATAAAAAATGAGAGGCATTCTTTAAAAGAATTATTTAGGAATGTTCAGAATAAAATTGCCTTTATTATTTCATAAAATGCATCTTGATATCTCTAGCCCCTATATTTATAGCTTTCCAAAGGTTCACTTAGATTTATAGATAATGGAACAATCCTGGAGACCTCGTGTAGGCATAAAAGAGGACAAGGCTTTTCTTAACAGACTTAAATTATTCATCATGAGGATAAAAAATTAAAGCAAAATAAAACACTTAAAAAACTAGCCAAGAGGCATAGACAGACGTTAACACAGATAACTTCGAGAAACCTGATTTATTTAGTTACAATGAGTCACACATTTGTTCCTAAAATTCTAAACTCTGAGTCTGGGTGTTTGATCACTTAGGGACATGTTGTGGCCTTCGCATACTTTTATCTCACTTTCAAGTCTAGAAACACAGGTGATGGAGCAATTTTTACTGCTGTGAGAAAGCCAAAGCTTGATAGTGTGGGTAGCTTAGCACAGTTCCCATGGCCGAGAAATGGCAGGGGCGAAGCAGTCCTGGGCTCTGGGGCCCTGGGAGCAGTCTTGCTAGTGTGTGAGCTCCCTCCTGGCTCAGGCATTCACAGCTGGATTACAGTCAGTGTGCAAGCATGTGACACGTACACAGAGACAGTGCAGAGAAGCACACAGCTATACCCACAGCCGTGGTGCACACAGTGGGCAAGCATGCCCAGCAGTACTCAGAACAGTTGCACACGCATAACAACAGTAGAGAGCCCATGTCCTCTTGCACACAAATCGACAGTGGAGAAGCCTATACAAAGTAAATAGTGAACTCTGCTGTTACCAAGCATGCTGGCACCAGTGCCCTATCACACGTGTTTAACGTAACTCACCTTGACCCTATGTCCCCAAAGTGCTGGGTAGGTGGCACATGGCTGTAGCCCAGCTACTCAGGAGGCTGAAGCAGGAGTCACTTGGGCCTAGGAGTTCAAGGCCAGCCTGGGCAACATAGCAAGACCCTGTCTCAAAAATAAACAAACACACAAAATAAGAACAAAATGAAAACCTACAGGTTAGTAAGAAAGGAGGAACGACCATAGAGAATGCTGGTTATAATAGCAATTTGTTAGATATCCTGAATTTCCTTTTTTCTTTTAGGTCTATTAATTCCATTTCTTCAATAAAATTATGCTATTTTGTGGTATTTTTTTTTTTTTAGTCATTAGCAAGTACTCTGAGCCCCTAGTGGAAAGTTGCTGAATAGTAAATGTATTAAAAATAAAAAACTGTCTAATATAAAAATAGAGGCAACAGGGATTTCCAATTTCCTTAGGCAAGTTCAGATGCTACCATTTTATTGGATGGGTGGATGGATGGATCACAGATGGATGGATTAGCCCAAGCTTGGGCAGGAGTGTAATTAATTCTATTATAGAAAAGCCAGGCTATGTATTGCTAAAAGACACTTCTGCTTCAAAAGTAGCTTTTTGCATTAGTGAAGTAGCCCAGCTTTGTTCCTGATGTTACAGTAGGAGATGAAGGTATTCTTTTATTGAAGCAAACATGTGGAAAATTGCCCTGGATTCTTAGAGTATAGAACATGTCCTCTGAATGGAATAAGGTTCATACGCAGGGCAGATTTAGACAGGGGCACTTTATTAGAGTTACTGCTGGTCTCTACATGGTCAAAGCAAATAACATCATGTCCATCCAGAGTCTTATGCCATGAGAGTGACACATTTTGTCATGTGCAGTGTTATATCTAAACTGTCAGCAGACATTAATTCGGTCACTGGTGAAGTCCTACCACCTAGAGATGAACCCGACCTCAGAGGGACGTTTTCCACCTCAGCGATGCTCGGCTGGCAGTTACTGGGTCATTAATATCATTGCATGCGATTAGTGACAGGACAATGAACAAGAGGCTTGTGAGATGTGAGCCCTCCCCCGCCATGAACTTTTTACTCTGCCCTTTCTTAGCTGGGCATTTCCATATCTCTGCAAAGGTATTTTCATGATTAAAATCATTAAAAACTAGAGAGTGGTCAATGGATCATGTTCTAGAAATGATTCACTCAAAGCATGCTGCTTTCATGGCTTGGAATATTTTTATTAGATATTATCACTTTCTCTTGACCAGGAAGTTTGATTTTAAAAAATCTGATGCTTAAGCTAATGTGGACAATAGGGAGTTATGCTTTATCTTGAGAATTATGACATCAGCCAGTTCTTTAAAAAAATGCAAGTTTAGTCATTACTATTGAAATGGACATCTGGCCCCCTATTTTTAAAACACAATTCCTTCTTAGTAGGTGTTGGCCCATGTTGAGGTTGACTCTTCTGTGTAAAAGTAATTATTATTTTACTGTTGACTAAAATGTCCTTAGTGTATTAACTCTGCCTGAATCACTGTGGCAATAAGAAAACTCCTTGAAGTGTAGGAGATGGAAAGCCTTTTTTATGAAATCATGTTGAATTTTTATTTTCGCCTAATGAAAAATTCTACCTGCATAAATCATCATAACTTCAGCAGTAACATCTCAGACCTGGAGAGCAACGTTTCTCCTCAGCCAAACTCATTAAAACTCAAATCACCAAGTTGTTGCAAGCAATATTTTGAGGGGAAATAAAGTAAACTACTTCATAATCATGTGTGTTTAAGCACTGCTCAGATTAAAGAGGAGAGAGAGGGAGGGAGAGGAAGTAGTTCATTGCCAGCACAGTTTGGTGTTCCTCGGGAAAGCGTCAAGGTATTGCGTTGAACCTGGAGGTATGGTTGAGTCTCCCATTGAAATCAGAGATCCAAAATGCTCTGAAATCTGGAACATTGACTGCTGACATGACAAGTGTGCAAATGTTCCAAAGTCCAAAATCCCAGATCTGGAACCTCTGGTCCCCGGCATTCCGGATGAGGGACACTGCCCCTCTGCTGCTTTTCCCTTGGCACACAGTCCTGCCTTCCCTGCTGCTTCCTCCAGGGTGGGAAGGTCGCCCCTTTCCAGACTGTCAAGAAAACTGTGGCTCTTGGCATCTCTGATGTGTCATTTGCTTACCTTCCAATGGCTTACAAGGTTTTAAGAGTAAGTTGCAATAAAACACCTGCTATTTTTGTGTGGTGTTTTCAGGTATGTACTGTGATTGTCCTCGCAATGGAACGGCCTCCTTTGGTGCCCAGGCCTTATTACTCTGTTAGCATCGCAGGCTCCTTCCACACACACCCTCAGGTCCTGCCTCTTTCCAAGTGACAGTGGCTGGTTAATCAATGTCATCAAACTGTTAGGTACACAGGCACAAAAAAGGTTCAAGGTTGTGACATTTTTAAGAATTCCTATTTCTGAGTTGTCATTGGAATATCCTATCATTGTTCACAGTGAGCTTTTGAAATCAAGGAAATAAAATTAAACTGTTTTGTTATTCAAGAACTTTACTTGGGGGTTGGAGTGGTGGCTCCACGGTTACAGCACTTGCCCAGCATATGCAAGTATACGGGTTCAAACCCCAGCACCCATGTATACAAGTGTTAGAGCAATGAATGCCATGTGAAAAAAAAACTCAAAAAAAATTGATTCTCTCTCTCTCTCTCTCTCACACACACACACACTTGCACGCGTGCACGCACACTATCCTCTCTTAAAAAAGAACTTTACTTGGTTCATGGCATCTTTAGTCATCTTGTCATGCTAGAAAACAGGAGGGACAATCTAAAGTGTGACTCCATTTTAGAATCTGCATTTTCCAAATTGTTCTGCTTCATGGAGAAACTAATTGTGTTGAATAGAAGTCATCAAAGCTCGGCCAGTTATCACTTCTCTATGCGTGATTTGCTGCTTTAAATTTTCAAAAACACAACCATGGCAATGTGATCATTCAAACGATTCTTATCAAACTTGAACCAGGTTTAGTTGGGTGAGAAATTCACACCTTCTACATCACTGATAGCTTAGAGAATGTTTTATAGTGAACAGGTCCCCGTTTGCAAAGAGTTCATCCAGCCTCGGTGAATACATTTCTTCTTGAACGTGTTTCCTTTGTGCTTTTCTTCAAATGAAGACACTGAAGAAGTGTGCCATATACTTTTGCTCTAAGACAAGACAAATTTGACGTTGTTGGATGAAATGGTGTATGGTTTGAAAGTAAAGCTGAACTTTTTTTGATATTAAGTCAAACACTAACAATAACATTTTGACTGTCCTTGGAAAATCAAAACCATATGTTCCTCATTTCTTTCACTGTAAAGCCATAGTAAAAAAAAAAAAAAAAAACAAAGAAAAATGAAGAATTTTGAAATGACATTTTTGGCACATTAAGCAGATGTTTGTTTCAGATACTTTGTTAATTAACTTTTATGAAGCAGTCATTTGGGGCACATTATTTCCATGTTTAGGATTTTTCCTCCACTGAGTTTTAGTGTCTTAAAGGACAGTTGTTCTGCTCTAGGTATGACACCATATGAATTGTGTTCTGGTAGTGGGATCCCGGTTTCTGAAGTACAGATTCTGAGTTTGCATCACATATTTTGTTTTGAATCGATGCCAAGATAATAAGTAAATAGATCTTGATTTCCTGGGCTATGCATGGCATTAAATAATTACATTCTGTCTGCTTCCTTATATTTCAGTGTACGTACCTCATTCTCCCTCTCTTTCTTTTTTGTTTGTTTGTGTTTTTTCTTGATAGCCATGGTAGGAGAAAGGAGCAATCCAGTTTTGTGTGTCATGTTGATTTTAAGGTCATGACTTTGCTTTCCATGTTTCTCGCTGGGTTTCACTTTCTTAGTTCTTAAGTTTGCCAGCTAACAGATTTCTGGTTCTTCGGAAGCCTGTGTTGAGCTTGAGGGGAGCTGTGTGTGGAAGTCAGGCCAGAGAACCCTCATTAGTAGGGCTAGCAGGAGATGCATGGTGGGAATGGACAGCCAGAGTGTGGACAGGGGGTTTTCACGATCAAGTGGGAGTGAATTATGTCCATTTCAGCTGTAGGGACCAACTTTACACAAGGCTTTTAATTCTTCCTACCCTGTGGTCTTTCTGACCCTTTATGCTTATTACCTATTTCTCTTTGGTGGTATTCTTTGAAGTTGATAGAAAT
The DNA here is from genome assembly GCA_004027875.1 of Aplodontia rufa. NCBI lineage: Eukaryota > Metazoa > Chordata > Mammalia > Rodentia > Aplodontiidae > Aplodontia > Aplodontia rufa. The sequence goes on along the minus strand of PVKS010007837.1, from coordinate 26,636 downwards.
ATTTGCTCTCAAGTGTCCATCAGTCTGCAGTCCTTTCATGGCCCCATGCCAAAAAGCTACATCTTAAGATAGTTTAACACATCTTCCATAGTATTAATCTATTCTTTCCTTAAGAACCTAAAAAGCATTCTTCGTGGGTATGCTACTATTCTATAGGATTTTTGGTTACCCTTACTTCCAATCTCCTTGTGAATGAGACCCACACAGGGGCCCAAATGCAGCTGTTTAATTTTCCATCTGATTAGCATACTCTTGCCAATCTGATGGTCTCCACCCAGAGCTGCAGCTAAGCCTCCTGGTGAGCAGAGCGCTAACTCTTAAATAAAGACATGTTCAGATGCAATATTCTTCCTTTTCCTGGGGGTGACTAACACACATCCAGGACAGTCCTGTGAGTCTACTTCCCCACTCACTGGTTCTCTCTTTTTTTCCATTGGGATAACCCATGCCACCCTGCCTGGTGAGTGGGAACTGCAGAGAAGCAGGTGCTGGCCCCTACTCTCAGGTGTGCTGCACAACTCTCAGGCCATGTGAACTTCATGGAGGTGCTACTGTTCTGTAGTGCTTCTTTTTGCTGAGCAGTGAGGTCTGCCCACCGGAAGTCAGACCCAGGGGGATCCACATGATGGTTTCTGTATACTCACTATGTGCAGTTAGACCCCTGGAGCAAAAGCTCTTAAGAGCAAGCTGTAGGGGCTGGAGTGGTGGCTCAGAGGTTACGGCGCTTGCCTTGCATGTGTGAGTATGCAGGTTCAAACCCCAGCACCTTGTACACAAAGAAGTGTCTGAGCAACGAAAGTCCATGAAAAAAACTAAATAAAAAGTTGATTCTGTCTTTCTCTCTCTCTCACTGTCCCTCTCTCTTTATTAAAAAAAAAAAAAAGAGCAAGCTGTAAAATGCCCATGTATCTTTATTAAGCCTATTTTCCAATTGAATGGAGAAACTTATTGTAATTTTTAATTTTATAAAGTCTTTTTTTTTCTCTGGGCCAAGGGGAGGATAAATACTTGGGCACTAAAAGCTTAGGTATAACAATGTTATTTTCTTTTCTGTCTCTCAATGATTAAATGCAATTTTATCCATTTAGTAATACTATGAGTGAGGCTGCATTAGATAATTGGTGGAGAGATACAAAGAAAATCTGAGTGTAATGAGGTAATGATTTATTTTTACTCTTTGTCTCAAGTTGAAAATTCCCAGGACATTCAAATGAACAATAAAAATAATTGCAAAATTGTCTCCTGAAATGAAAATAGAGTTTATTTCCAAACATTAGCAATTTTCTTATGATTTTTCAAAATCATCCTCTAAGCCTTTTTAAGCTTTTGGGGGCCTGGCAGTTGCAGGAGAAATCAGAATATTAATCTTCTGGGTGTATTTCAGTGTTCGCTGCCAGGAAAGAGGCAGAGCCAGGATAGGACACTTTTGGCCTTGACAGTGGTTCAGGTGGAGGTGGGGACCTCTAGAATTAGGGCTGTGTTCGCTGATGGTGACTCCAAAGGGAAGGGGCAAGTTAGTTTTCACTATGGGAAACTGTAGTTATAGCAAAATATAAAAAGGGAATCATTCCAAATCAGCTTCATTGAAAGATTATCTTCTGAGGATCCGTTGGTAGTAAATGTTTGAAACAGGGTTTTCTGTAAAAACTTAGACTACTTCTAACTTGTGGTCATGATCTTTCATGGTGGGCGTGAAATAGTAATTTGGTTCAGCCCATTTCAGGCAGCCACACCTCAGGGATGCTCTCATAATACTACTTGAAGTTTTTCAATATCTTCCAGTGACTTTTGCAAGTTACTAGTTGACTAAAGGGCAAAGGAGGAGAATTTGGAATGTGGTAGAAAAATTGTCCTGTTCAGAATGCTCTCCTCTGTCCCCTGCCCCCAGCTGTGGCCTTCAAAGAAAAGCTGTGCCAAGGGTCCACCTCCCCTTGTTTTCTTCTCTGTCTTTTCTTTTTCTCTTTCTGCTTTTGTTTAAGGAGGAAAGTTTCAACTCTTAAAGGTGCAAAGCAACTTCATTCTTATGTAAGCAAGTTTTCTTCCTACTGATTTAACAGCCCATGGATGTCAAATTATAGTTTACAGTTTAATTTGAATGCCTTTAGAGTTGCTTACAGTTTGGAAGTTGTTTGGACATCATTTGGGGTAAACCTGGGAGCTCAACACAAAGGTGCTGACCTACAAATTAAAGGGGGAAAAAGTCACTCAAAACGCACCTCTCCTGCTCTCCAGTTGGCAAGGCAGAGTCTTCTGAGGCTTCGCCTCTGCAAATGCTGTATTAATTACATTTGGAAGTGACCCAACTCTACACTGCCTGCCTTCTCTTTTCTGGTATTCATTTAACTTTTTTTCTTTTCATATGAATCTTTATTCCCCCCCCCCCTTGAGATTGAAATAAACAAATCTCTGTTTCTCTTACTTTTTTCTGTGCCCTACTTCTCAGGCATCATTTTGTGACTTATCAGCTTAGCACTGAAACTTTTTAGCAAAACAAAAGTGTTTAACTTTGAAGCTGGTGCTCTTTTGCGGAAAGGTGCATTTCCATGTATGTGAATTTAAAAACATTGTGATTCTGCTGGAATTAAGTCACGTGAACATTTGAAACCATCAGTCAAATAGGTCAGTTTCCACTTTCTATATGAAGGCCTATCTTAATTTTCTAAAAGTGAAATAAAAACACTAAGCAATTAATTGAAAATTATACTGCCGCTCTCAAACCGTCCAGAGCTCGTGTCTGCTTTTAGGAGGCCTTGGGAGGAGTAAAAACTTAATTTTAGTCTCTTACTTGGAGGAGGAAAAGAGGTGTAAAAGCGGGGGGGGGGGGATGTTTTAGATTCACAGAAGCACACAGAGGTTTTAGGTGTTTATTTTTACTTATTTACTAAACATTCTCTCTACAGTCTACAAACGGATACTATCTACTTCTTACCCTCCCTCAAAACACACCCATTATTGTGGTAACTATGGCCTGTTTTCCCAGGAAAAACTTTGAGTCAGCAATAGCAGAAGAATGAGATGTAATTGTGAGACTGAAGTTTGAGCAGCATTCTGATAAACAGAGATATTTATATGCAGAAGAGACTGCCTTTGTTTTTAAGGAAATAGTTTTTAAGGTGATAGTAGAAGCTCATAATTCAAGAACACAAAGAGAAATAAATAAGGCCTTTTGTCAGTTATATAATCATCCACGGGTTGCATGTTTCTACTGTAAATGAACTGGTTTGCAGGCCCGCATTTGGTAAACAGAACAACCTGGATAAAAGAATGGCTTTGGGTTACTTTTTCTAGAACACCTGTCCCTTTCCAGTCAGTGCTGTTAGTAGAGCAGACAATCAAAGTGGAAGATGATTGAAGTTGCAGAAGTGTATATGAAACACTTCTGTTCCTTGGCCCTTGAACTTTAGGGGTGTGGGGTGTCCAGCACTCTCCACCTCTGCCCGCCTGGAACTTGAGCTGTAATTGGAAGCCTGCTCCTCATTAGAGAGCCTGGCAGCCCAGCTCTGCAGCTTGAGTTACAAAGCCGTTCGAGAGCTCCCCCACCTAAAGAGACAGACAGTAATGTGTTTAAATAGAGCACAGTCTGCCTTTGAAAAAAGAGAAGAAAAGAAAAACCACTGAAAATGGTAGAAGAGCTCTGTCCCTCCTCTTGCCCTCGCTGCTGATGGGGGATGGGAATCCCTCTGGTGAACTTGAGGCAAGCGGTTGTGGGAAGTCCTCATCTTGTATCCAGGGCTGTCACAGGGCCTGGAGAGGACGGGGTTACGTGTTACCCTATGGGGATCTTGGTCAAGGAGGTGGACCAAGGTGACATTGGTCTTAATAACACACCTTCTTTCTGGTTTATACCGTGATGGATGGGGAAAGTCAGGCCTTAAAGACCTGAATTCTAGTGTACTTCTTAAGCACATCTAAGGCTGGAGAAAGAAGAAAAGGGGCGTGGGAAGGCTCTGGTTCTGTGTTTACAGAACTTGGATGCTTGACAAATGGAGCATCAGGCTAATTGTTTTTGAAGCAGGAAATCTGTAGTGGAGGAAGCAGGTGTCCTGCGGTGATTACCGTAGTAACTCTTTCGCTCTTTGGAGTTTGGCCCCAAAGAATGGAAGATGCTGTCCCTTTACCACAGGCAGCATCATCAGCCAGGAGTGAAGGAAGGAGGAGGAGCCAGGTAGCTTACATGCAGCGCGTTTCCAATGTCCATTTTCCTTTTTTTCTTTTTCTTTTTCTTTTCGGCTTTCAGCATCCCATACTTTTAGAAAACTTGTGACTAAGAGTAAATTCTTATTTTTCTAATTGTTTTCAGACATTTCATGTTCATGTAAACTTGGCTTATTGATTTCCTGATTTTTCTTTATTTTTTTGTTTTGTCCATTTTATTTTTAATCAGCTACATCAAATGGGTCTTTGGAGGGCCTGGATAACCAGGAGGGAGGGGTGTGCCAGACAAGAGCCATGAAGATCCTCATGAAAGTTGGACAAGGTAAAGACCACCTGCCGCTTCCCGAAGCCAGTGTTGACTCTCGCCTTCACCCTCCTCTCCTTAGCTTGCAAAGCAGTCGCTTCTCTGCGCTCCAGCCACTGACAGATTTCCTCCGGTCAATGTAATAAGCTTCTCTTATTGGAGATCTCTCTAAAAGTTAAGGTCAGCCAGGCAGAATGTCTATTGCCATATATATATATGTATATTCTTTTTAACAAGCAAAACACCTCTTTGATTCAAAATCAAAATCTCTAGAACGTAAACTCTGCTTCTGCAGTTTTGCTCCTTTCCAAATCTTGACTACTGAAGAGTTGTGTTCACTGTGCCTTTTCATGTAGAGATAACCTATTGTGTAGAAAGAAAGAATTATTCTTCTAATTAGAAATTGGTGTAGTAGTCAATCAACTTGCTCAGTTAAATTGAAATGTCATCTGCAGTGCTTTGCCTGCCAAATGCAAGAATCCCTATAGTTTCCACAGATGGCCTCACAATCTAAACCTCTGAAATAACTAGTAAAACTGTTGTGTTTTATAAGGAAAATTATATTCTTGTATTTCACAGTGCTTTGCATAAGGAATCTTATGTTCATTGCTATTCATGCCTCTCGAGATGTATGTGCATCTCCTAAAGCTAGCTGCTGTCAGATGTCGGTGCCGTAATTAATCATTTGCTTTTCACGTAGATGCGAGTTCTGCTGGATCCACCAGGAATAATGATCCAACAAGACGCCCAGAACTGGAAGCTGGTACAAATGGAAGAAGTTCAACCACGAGCCCCTTTGTAAAACCAAATCCAGGTATGGCAGTGTGGTGTTTGTGGGTCTGCGTGTGCCTCAGTCTTGGCCTCCTGAGAGGTAGATCAGAGTGCTCCTGCAGCAGTTGGATTAACTTGTAGTTAGAGATGTCAGTAATCTTTGCTCTCAGTGTGTCGTTATTAAACTCAATAATTCATTCCCATGAAAATCTTACATTCAGAGGAGCAGAATTCATCAGATGTAAATGCCAGTTATCAGTACGACTCCTTCAAATCACAGTTTTTATTGGCTGATGCTCTATCAAGCTCATCGTGAACACCAGCTTAAAGATGATGTTAATGTATATATAATTAATGTTCTAATCCTCAGTCTAATTATATCTAATCCACAAAGAGTCTCCCAGATTCTCTTCTGAATTTTAGATGGTAACATTTCTAATACTGCATGATGCTATGATTGTAAGATGGCTATTGTTAATTTTTTCACATCTTCTATGTCAAGTAAAACATTAAATGGATTCCTGACTAAGGTTCAGAATACCAGCTAAAACTGGCTCTCCTTGAACTTGGTTTTCTTAATTGTCTTGGAGCTGTGTATTGGCTACTATGCTAATGAACGTTTTCATAGTAGCTGGGAGCAGACGTCAGCGCTTTGTATTAAGGCCCTGTGTGCTGGTTGGGAGTGGTGCAAATTTAGCATCTGCAGCAATATTCTGTCTCTTTCCAAGAGTCAGGGAGGGAAGTTGTTATTTCTGATTTCCAGTGACAAGATGTGTCAAATTCTTGTGACAAACTGATAAATGGATAATATAATGATGCCAGGCAGTTCTTCAGTGCTTAACATTTGGGTTGGCAGTCTGTTCAGTGCGAGAGTGTCTGCTGCCTTCCAAATATATTTTAAGTGTAAATCAAATAATACAAACGAGTTGCGAGTTGAACCTTTTCCCAGGCCCCGTCACTCTGTGCAGGTTCTGATGCTGTTCTGCTGTAGGCAGGCTGTTTGAAGATCACATGAAACGGGTTTCCGAAGGGCTGGAGACCAGCCGGGCCACAGGAAGGCTGAGCACTGCCTGGAGTGTTGGCCGCTGGCTTTTTTCTTCCCGGCTGTTCCCCCAGGCTGGCGCTGGGGTTAAAGAGGGGAGATGAAGGGCCAGCCATCAGGCCAGTTGGTGCTCCTGATGGATGCTGATCCTCGCTGCTCCTTGCGGTGGCTGGCTGGCGGCTGCCCTAGCTGTCGATTGAGGCACTCGCTCCCTCTAATTCACTGGTCAGGCTTATTTCTCACCTCTTGGACGGTTCCTCAAAGCAGCCACAGCACTAAGCGCTGTCCTTGTCGCCCGTGTCCCCAGGTTCCAGCACAGACGGCAACAGCGCTGGACATTCGGGGAACAACATCCTCGGCTCCGAAGTGGCCTTATTCGCAGGGATAGCCTCGGGATGCATCATCTTCATCGTCATCATCATCACGCTCGTGGTGCTCCTGCTGAAGTACCGCCGGCGGCACCGCAAGCACTCGCCCCCGCACACCAACACGCTGTCGCTCAGCACGCTGGCCACGCCCAAGCGCAGCAACAACAACGGCTCGGAGCCCAGCGACATTATCATCCCGCTGAGGACTGCGGACAGCGTCTTCTGCCCGCACTACGAGAAGGTGAGCGGGGACTACGGGCACCCGGTGTACATAGTCCAGGAGATGCCCCCGCAGAGCCCCGCCAACATTTACTACAAGGTCTGAGCCCGGCTTCCTTCGCCCCAGGGGGACCTCGGGCCCTCCCGTTGCGGGCGGCCGCCGCCTTGTCGCCGCCCGGTGCCGCCGGCCACTGACTGAGCCCCCGGGAGCGGGGTCAGCCCCCGGGAGCAGCCCGCGCTGGACAGCTTTCTAGTCTTAGCATTTCGGCCTTGGTGACCACTCACCCTCCCCGCGAGCCGGAAGACTGTGGTGGAGGCGCCCCTGCGGACCGCTGCGCGCCCCGTGTCCTCGAAGCCATGTGCTGCGGTCGCTCTGGCCTCCGCCGAAGCCCAGGGAGGGCGTGACGGGGTGGCCCAGGGTTCCGGGCGGCCCCTCCCGCGGTGCGCCCTGGACTTGTCCCTCGGACCTCGGTCTCTAGAGTTTAGTCCTCACTGTCACTGTTACCAGGGCTCTGCAGCACCTCACCTGAGCGCCCTCACCTCCACATCCTGCATCACTAACGGGACACTCGCGGCTGGAGTCCCGCGCAGCCCCTGGCAGCAGCAGCAGCAGGGGTCACGTGGCCATCGGGTCACCACCCTGCTCTCTGTAGGTGCCCCTGCAGGCATCAGGCTGTCAGCTGGGAGGACTGGGAGCTGGTGGAAGGGGCACGGGAAAGGGCTGGCTGCAAGCGCAGTTCACGGCTGCTGGCCCTGAGCGAAAGACGGGGAAGGAGGACAGGACAGCCATCAGGTCACAGCACTTTGGCTTTGCTAAGACTGACAGGACCCACGCAGTGGCTGGCGGTCGTGGGGAGGTGTTCACTGTTACCAAACGGCAATGTGCAGGGAAACGAAGCCCCTCTTCCTTCAGTGGAACAAAGCGGGCATGGTGGGAAGGCCAGCGGGGCGGGAGGAGTAGGGTGACATCCTCGTGCAGGACTGTCGTGGTACTGGCAATAAGACATGCAGCGCTGGAGCTGTAGGAGAGTCGGTCTGCTCTGGGTGATGTTTTAAGCAGACTCAGCTGCTAAACTTACCACATTTTATTAAACACAGGGAAAGCATTTAGGAGAACAGCAGAGAGCCAAATCTGACCTAAAAGTTGAAAAGCCAAAGGTCAAACAGGCTGTAATTCCATCACCATTGACGTTATTAAAGAATTCTCATACCTAAAGGGTAGGTCAGATTCCCCAGCCCCCCAAATGCCCCCGTCCCCGCCCCTCCCCCTTTGAGCCTTATGACACTTTGGTTTGTGGCAGTGCTGACCGGGCTGCAGGCTGCAAGGAGGTACTGAGGAGCCCAGCACCCGGTGCTCCGTGTCAAAGTGAAGCACATACGGCAAACCTCTTAGAGTCCTTAAGACGGAAGTAAATTATGACGTCGAGGGGGAGAAGGAAGGTAGGGCATATTTATGATAGGTATATAGAACACAAGGGATATAAAATGAAAGATTTTTACTAATATATATTTTAAGATTGCACACCATACAGGCCTGAAGATGTGAAATTCATTTGTGGCAATTAAGTGATCCCAGCGCTCAGTGCTTTAAGAAATAAAAATGAAGAATTAGACAGCGATTTCTGGGAAGAACACCACCACTCCAAAAATAACAATAATGAGAGCAAATATAAAAATAACAGAGTCCTCTGAAGGCATCTCACAGAACGGTAGACTAGGAAATGCAAGCCCCAAACACCAGGAAATCGATGTGACTGCGTCATCTATTTAACAATGACAAGACATTCCGGCATTTATTTTCTGTGTTGGGTTTTCCCTTGCCTTATGGGCTGAAGTGTTCTCTAGAATCCAGCAGTCACTCCGAGGGAGTTTCGGTGGATAGTCTAGCTGGGGCTCTCTCCTCCTCTCCCTCCCCCGCCCCCACCCTTCCAGAAATAAGAGTAAACAGGAAACCTACTTTTTATGTGCTATGCAAAATAGACATCTTTAGCAGAGCCCCGTTACTATGGTAACGCTTTGCTTTCTGAATTGGGAGGGAAAAAAATGTAGTGACAGCATTTGAAGGTTCTCAAACCTCCAGTGAGTACCTGCAAAAATGAGTTGTCACAGAAATTATAGTCCCTGTTTCCTAAACCTGAAAACGATGTTGGTCCAAAGTGTGTGTGTGTGTGTATGTGTGTGTGTGAGAGTGGGTGTGTGGTGTACATGTATACATATATGTATAATATATATCTCCAATATATATTATATATATCTATATCATATTTCTGTGGAGGGTTGCCATGGTGACCAGCCACAGTACATATGTAATTCTTTCCATCACCCCAACCTCTCCTTTCTGTGCATTCATGCAAGATTTTCTTGTAAGCCATCAAAAGTGACTTGTAGGATGGGGGAGAGGGTCGAGGAGGGGAGAAATGGGAATGAGTCTGATTTTCATGAAATCAATTGTACCCGTCATCAGTTGGCTACATTTTGGTTATATGCTGAACTGTGAAAAATCAGATGAGTTGGTGAAGAGTTACCTGCAACCAATTGAAAAGTGTTCTGTGAGTCTGTTTTGTGTCTGGTGCAAAAGATGACAATCTACCAACTGTCCCCTCTTTTGGAGTTGGTTCAGCTTTGGAAAGTTACTGTAAATGCCTTGCTGGTTTCATCATCCCTAGTCACCTGACTTCGGAGTTCGCACCGTCATGCTGTAAATAGGTTCAGACTTTGCTGTCTCTGGATTCGGGGTGTTACAGTAGCCTTATTCACCTTTTTAATAAAAACACACGTGAAAACAAGACAGAAATGGTTTTTCTTACCCAGATTGTGTACATAGAGCAATGTTGGTTTTTTATAAAGTCTAAGCGAGATGTTTTGTATAAAATTTGGATTTTGCAACGTATTTAGCTACCGCTTGTTTAACGGCAGTGTCATCCCCTTTTGTGCTTTAATGAGGAAAAAAAATGGTATAAAAGGTCGCCAAATCGCTGCATATTTGTGCCGTAATTATGTACCATGAATATTTATTTAAAATTTCGTTGTCCAATTTGTAAGTAACACAGTATTATGCTTGAGTTATAAATATTTTTTCTTTCTTTGTTTTATTTTAATAGCCTGTCATAGGTTTTGAATCTGCTTTAGTTCCACATTGCAGTTAGCCCCCATAAAATGAGACCCGTGAAATCACATTCCACGTCTGTTTCAAACTGAATTTGTTCTTAAAAAAATAAAATATTTTTTTCCTATGGAAAAAGTGCCTACAAAGTATCTTCGTTTTCTTCCTTTTTTTCTTTTCATTTTGTTCTTTCTTTTTTGTTTCTTATTTTGATTTGCCTCTTTCAACTACTTTTCCAAAATGTCAGTTATCCAGACCTTCTGCCCAAGGATGCTTTGGTGCCTGTCCCGATTATCAGGACACGCACGGGATGTGAATCAAGGTTTCTAAGTCCTGATTGTCCAGAGCAGGACGAGTCTTGTGCTGCCCTGCACTGTGGGAATGGTCACCTACAAAGTGAGCCCTGAGGGGAGGGGCTCGCAGTGAATCGCAGATTGATCTTGTTCCCATTTATTCAAAGCAGTTTGTTCTCGTCGGCTTCATTCTTCTTCACAGAATAATCCCAAGGGAAAGGAAAACGTCAAGTGTTCTTTATAAAGTGTGACAATGATGAGAGGACATTTTGAGCTACTGGATTAAAGCAAAACCAGGGGCCAGCCGTGAGATTACATTTTGGATGGTCTCCTTTCTGGGGAAAGTGACCCTGTGCCCTGAGGTTTGGAGTGTTTTCCAGGCCTCTGGTGGTTTTAGGGTCTTACATCATCACACAGCCTAGGAGCTTTGCTGGGGGAGTCCTCCCTCAGTGGAGAGCCTCCAGCCCAGGGATCAGAGTGTTAAAATCTCTTTGCCCATTATCTCAGTTAATCCTCCCCCAGGGAACTGAGGTATTCTAGGCTGGGTGGAGGAGAAAGGCCTGAAGGCAGGAAGCCAGTCTGACTGGCTTGCCCTGGACCCAGGCCTTGGCAGGTGGGAGGAGCGGAAGGTGTTTCTGCAGGAGAGGCCCCTGAATGGCTGGTTTGGGAGCCACGGTTTTGTGCAGCTCCAGTCTAGCACAGTACTTGGACTAAAATATTATTTGAGTAAATGCTGTCCATTAAAAGTAAGATGGAGGCCCGCAGTCTGTTTGATGCTGGAGCAGCACTTATTCCACTGCACCTAACTGCCTCTTGGTTGCAGATCCAAGTTCAAGGGCAAGCCAAGTTCAAGTTCAAGTTGCTAAGCTGGATGCTGAGCCCTGCATACCATGATGCCTCATGTTTAATCTGGGTAGAAGAAAAGAAAAGCAGTGAGGTATTGCATTTCGTTACTCCGTGTCTGCATTGCAGACAGCCTAAGTTTCGTCATTGGTCCTTCCTTTGAGGACACATTTTCCGGGTCAAGCCACCCAAGCTCAGTGGAGAGGAATAAGATGTGTCCAGTGTTACTCTTTCTGACTGGGGAGAAGGAGTGGCACCTCCAGAAGGTTCTCACAGAGGTGGCTTAGCTGGATGCTCTTTGTCCTGTCTGAAAGGTGCAGCTTCTGTGGAACCATCACCCCACGCCAGCCAGTGCCAGCCAGCACCCGCGACACACCTCTTGGGGTTGTCCATTCACACACTGGTGAAGGTTCTTAGGGGAGAGGAGAAAATTATCAGTAAAATGTCCTTTGCTGAATAACTGCACTCTTGCTTCCTGTTAGTCTCTGGATCCAGCCCAGAGAAGAATCAGCTCATAAAAAACTCCATAAAATCCAGAGTAGTAAAATTACTTTTCTATTTATGTAAAAGAAGAAGGAGAAGAGAGGGAAGAAAAGGACAATTGCCTTATTGTTTTGGATAGCAAGTAGGTTTTGGGGACACATTGCTGCTGTAATATCAAAGACGCTGAACCGGGTGGTCTGCTGCTTCCTTTTGGTTTGGGTGGGTTTGTGATTGTGTTCGTAATATGTACACAGATTTTCAGTGTTGTGATGATAAGGAATATTTTGTGCTCCTCCTCACTCCTCTGGGTGGATAATCATTCATTAGGTGACTCTGGGGAGGATTAAAATACCATATTTGTAATAAAAATGTAGCCAGCCAGGTAAATGAACCAAATTTTTGATGATTCACCTGTGCTCCAATGCTAAAGATACATTCAGCATAATATTTTTATACCTTGATAAATTGATTGACAGAATCTCTTAAAAACAATTCTTTATATGAAGTCAATTTTATTTTAAAGGCAACCACCCCTCTCATAAAAAAAAATTCTGCAAATATATGGCATAAGAGAAATACTACTAAAAACAGCAATGCAGTTTGCAGTCCATTGTGCATAATTAAATAAATATGTTTAATGGATAAGGAAGAGCTGGCTTCCAGCTCTGTTCGGTGCACACTGAGGCAGCCCAGCACAGCCTTCGTGTTCTTGGCCTCAGCCACCCACCTGCAAAGTGAGAGGGGTGGAATTGAATTTGAAGGTTGCCTTGGTTTTTTGGAGGACTCGAAGCAAAGCCACCAGCAATTTCCCCTCTACAAAAGTATCTGGTACAAGCTGCTATGTGTCCAGGTGTCCAAAGGTCAAAGCTCTGAGGACCACCAGGGAGGCTCCCCACCTGCTCTGCTGCTCCTGAACATCCACCTGCTTCTCCAAATGGGGCTCAGAGCCCTGCTGCTCTTCTCCCTTCTCAGAATCCAAGTCCAGGAAGATCACGGAAGTAACAGTTGAAACTCTCTGAATGGGGAACCAGAGTCTGTGCTTCCAGCCCTTGAGCCCTGATCATCCAGTAGAACCTTTTAAAAAGCATTGTCAGGTCCTCCCAGCATTCCCAGGTCCTCCCAGCATTCCCAACTCTTCTGCTCACATTCTACCTAGGACCCCTGTGGGCCAGGCGGGTAGCAGTAGGTCCTCTTTTGCAGCAGCTACCGTGGCCCATCTTTACTTCCTTTTCCTTGCAGTCTTGGGAAGAATTTACTCAGTGCGTAGCTCTTGTCACCCTGGCATCTGGAACACGTCCTTATGCCTCCTTCATTATTTATACCTCTGATTCCGTAGTCTGCCATGCAAAACTGTATAACTGAAAAACATCTTTGAGTTGATAATAGAGCCATTATCTTCTAACTAAGTGCCATTCATGCTTAATAAAGAGAGTAGAGTAGTTGTGTGTGTGTTGTTAAAGGCAGAAGAATGCTTTATCTTAAGTCCAGGAACAGTAGGGGAGATAAATGCATCGAAGAAAATTACTTAAAATCAACTGGAATTCTACAAAATTCCTCTTCAGGTTATCACTTTTGTGCAGATGCTCCATTAAAGAAAGAAAGAAAAAAAAGTAGTAGGAATTAATGGCTAGCTGTAGGATTCATCAAGTGGGGGAAGAGAAAGAAAAAGTGCAAAGAGAGGAACTCCCAGCTTGGAACATCTCCATTTGGGTCCCTTCAATGCTTCATCATCGAGCAGTCTGTGTAGTATTCAAGATGCTGGGGAAGACGGAGAGGTTTCCACAGGTCTATCTCCAAACGTGTATGTGAGTAGAGAAGTCTTATTTGACTCAGAGGATGCCAGACGCCCCCGTCTGGAGCACCTGCCTGCAAGCACTGGTCGCTCCTGTGACCCCAAGTAAGCCACACAGCATCCTTGTCCTATACCAACTGTCTTCATTTTTGCTTTATTATTTTGAAGGGTACTGAGGATGGAACCCAAGGGCTCTTCACTACTAACACATGTCCCCTAGCACCTCACCATTTTGTATTGTTTCCTTTGAGGCAGGTCTAGCTAAATTGCCCAGGCTGCCCTTGAACTTGAGATCCTCCTGAGATTATAGGTGTGCGACAGCTATCTTTAATGTGGATTTTTGTGGATGACCTCTGAGACTTCCTGAGGTTTAGCTTAATTTCATACATCTGATTTGGAAGTGCAGTTTACAAAATACAGCAAATCCAAGGCATCATTTCCGGCTTACCAGCAGAGAACATGTGCAGGTTAAGAGACAGCAACGATACGGGGCAGAAACAGCACTGATGTTGGCCGTCCTCGGCCGAGCCTTTTATTACACTGGCCCAAGACACGGAAGTGCACCCACCCAAGCAGCTTCTTGCTCATCTACAAGTCTAGAAGCTTCTGCACAGTGAACACACACACATCCATTTGTTCAGGTATACAACATGCATCCATTTAGTCCTTACTGTATACCAGGCAGTGGGCAACATATTGCGATTATGAAGAAAGACAAGATTCTTCCTATTGGGGAATTCACAGTCTAGTCAGCAACTCTAAACTTTCATGAATAGCAATTGGGCATCTCAGATGCTTGCATGAAAGGTACTGACAAGACTGATAACTATCTTGCATGTCTTGGGCATCTTTTTCAAAAATGTGTTTGTCTATTAGTAGCCTTCTTTTCATCCATCTATGTCTTCTGTTTCTGTGGTTGAATTTCTTTCCTTTTAAATCTTTCATTACTTATGTGCCAACTGGCTGGTTAGGATGCTAAATTTAGTATAACTGCTTCATTCTTCAAAACATCTTCCGAGTTTGCCTTCCGTCCCTGCCTCTGGCCTTAAAGGGCAAATGAAAAGGTTTCCAATTGGTTTCCAGCCCACATTACAATGTGTATGTGTACTTGAAAGACTGTTTCTTGGCTATAATTGGTAGCTTTCTTGTAGCTGGTGCTGAGGAAAGAATTGCAGAGAGCTCTATGTCTGCTAACAGTAGTTAGTACCAAGCTTGAAAACGGCAGGAGAAAAAAATGAAGCCTAAGCCTCTGGGATGTTTGCCAAAGTGACCTCCCAGCTCCAGCAGCATAAGCCTTCCAGACTGGCAGACACCGGCTCCTCCTGCAGAAGCCCAGGTCCTGCCGTGAGCTCCCCTCCTTGTAAAAGGGGTGGCGGGAAAAGATAAGGCTCTCCTACCAGCTCCTTAAATATTTCAGATAAAAGTAACGACTGCATTAATCACACATTACCTTCCACGGTTTCTTCCTCCACGCTGCTGAGCACCAGGAAAGACAAGGCTGCACCGTTTTCCAGGAGCTCTTGGGATAATGGGTTTTGCCCATAGCAGATGCATGTGGGTTTGAAAAACGGCTGCTGGACATGGCAGAAGCACTGCTCCGAAGGGGCAGAGCAATGGAAGCACTGCTTGAGAGTGCTCCCTGCCACACTGCAGGGACAGGCTAAGGCCAGCAAAGCGGGGAGCAGTGAGCCGGCCTCCTCTGCCTGGTGTGCTGTGGCCTCTGACCACGGGGAGGGGAGCCACAGCTGCCCTGCAGCGGGCACCCCCATCTCACCTCGAGGCGGACTGGCAGGGGCCTGCTTTCTCCTTCAGTCACCTCAAGGACACAAGAGGGAATGGAGGAAAGTCGCGTGGCTTTTCATCCCCATGAGCACTGTTTTATTTAAGAGTCTTGTTTATGGCAACTTTCAGAACAAATTCCAGAAGGATGTTGGAAATACGGCAATGGAATGCTTAAGCAGCACTGCCGGCCAAGCAGGTCCGTGGACGAGGACAGGGTGAAACCCTGGAGGGACTCTGAACTGCACAGGGCCTCCTGTGCTTCTTGATCACAGATGTCCACGTTTGCCTTAGCGCTCCATTGACGGGAGGCACAGGGACTGAGGGGCTCTGAAGCTCGCTGCTCCTGGGTCCTGTGCTACTTATCCTTTTACTTTCTTAGCATTTTACTTGGAAAACTTTCGGATAGTTGAAAGACAGATCCACGAATCCCAAAGCACCTTCCATCGGCACTCAGCGTTTTGCACATGCGTGCACGCTGTCTGGGTTTCCGTGGGGGTGAGCAGGCGTGTATACGTGTGTGGATGGATGCAAATTTCACATCACACAGGGCTTTGACTGAGGTGTTTGCTGAGCTCACGACACTTCCTTCTCACATCTCAGCACCCAAGCAAGAGAGCTCCTGTAGCAGCACCATGTCACTATCCATGTAGAAGGCACTGACGAGAATTCATCTAGTCTGTTAAGTTTATCTTTTTAGCTTAAAAAAGTTTTGGATAAAAACAGTAATATACTTGTATCCAGAAAAATAGGTTATATTTTCTTTCCCACCCCCTCCTCCATCTCTCAAAGTAGCTATCATTTGTATTTGCTATAAATACAGGACCTAACATCGGCTAGTGAGTTCAGATCCTGAGATCCGGAGCTGTGGGCCTGAGGTCATAATGCAGAGGTTTGTGTTTTGCTTCTAATGGAGAAGCTGCCAATGCTTAAGTCAGTTAATTAGCTTCAGTTGTCTTGCTATTGAAGACAAAACTAAATTTCCCTAAATGTAGGTAGTAACTCTTGTGGTTTCACATAGGTCAATACTTTGCTGTTTGGGGGACATGCATGTAGACAGGGAGCAAGAACAGGTAGACGGAAGCGCTGAGAGCCATGTGGAAAATTTGAGGGACACACACTTTGCTTATTTCACCCCATATTCACTGCTCCCTGGCCCTTCTCCATGTGCCTAAAATTGTGCTGGAAGCTAGACAGGAGATGCAGAAAGCCACAATCATACTGCACCATGTGAACCTTAGTTTCCTAAGAGAAACACTCTTAGGAAAAAAAAAGTCTTTTTTAAGAAAAAAAAATGTAAGGAAACACATCGCTGCTTTGAGTATTATGGCTGTATACTAAAATAGTTCTGTAAATTCCATGCCCCATTTAAAAATAGAGGTCCCTGTGCCTGCAGCCAGAGGCCCAGACTCCAGGGCTGGCGCGACCAAGGAATCTTTTCCCAGCATTCGCAGAAGACTGCTGGTGCGTAGATGGCTTTTTCTCTCATGGGCATGTTTGTCTTCTGGGATAGCAACGTCAGCTTTTTCATTGCTATGACTGAAAGACTGACAAGAACAATTGTGGGAGGAAAAGTTCATTTAGGGGCTCAAAGTTTCAGAGGTGGCCTTAGTCCACAGAAGGCCAGCTCTATTCCTTGGGGCTCAAGGAGAGGCTGAACGTTATGGCAGAAGAGCGTGACAGAGGGAAGCAGCTCACATGATGATGATCAGGGAGCAGAGAGAGAGAGAAGAGAGAGGGAGAGAGACTCCACCCAGATACAAAATATATGCCCCAAAGGCAGGCACCCAAAGACCCCCCTCCTCCAGCCACACCCTGCCAGCCTTCAGCTACCACTCAGATACTCCCTAGGTGAGCATGAACTCACTGATGGAGCAAAAGTCGTGTCAGCGCTGAGCTTCCCTGCATCACCTCTCACACAGGAGCTTTTGGGGAAAAACTCACATCCAAATCATAGCAGCGCTCAACCTCTTCAGTTATAGAATCTACACTCTCTAGCACAATTCCAGCTACCGATACATATGGAGAATAGGAATAAGGGTACATTGCTTATAATACACTTGTTTTTCTTTTACCAGAATTCAGAATTCAGATCCAGGACTGAAACTTAAATCTCAAACTCTTTAGATCATGCTACACCTGTGGTTGCCCACTTCGCCTAGGCTGAGACCTAACCCTCAAATAACTCCCATTATAGACAAACAGCTTTTCTTTCTTTCTTTTAAGAGAGAGACAGGGACAGTGAAAGAAAGAGAGAGAATCAATTTTTTTCTAGGAAATAGTTCTTTAATACTTTTAAACATTTTAAATCTTTTGATATAAAATTTTTAATTATTCAGAGAGAACAGAAAGTTCTTACCTTTTTTTAAGTGCACGCCCATTACTAAATATTTACAGGTATAGAATGGTAAAACATTCAGTGAAATACCTGTTTTTATAACTCCCATAGATGATGAGTTGATTCAAACATTTCCAGAGAGTTTCCAATAGTTATGCATATTACATACATGTAGGTGCACATGTGTATTATGTATGTGATTATATTTATTCACATAAACAACTTTCATACGGGAGCTGAAGCAGTGGCTCAGCGGTTGGAGCACTTACCTGGTATGTGCAAGGACCTGGGTTCGAATCCCAACACCACATACACAACTAAGTTTTGGAGAAACAAAGGCCAGATGGAAAAATTTAAAAAATGGATTCTCTCTCTCTCTCTCACACATACTCTCCCCCTCTCTCTTAAAACAAAGTAATAATTGTAATAGGTATTATCTTTACTGATCCAGATTCCATATGAATTAGTTTTCTCTTTCATGTGAATAGATTTCTTATGTTTATATTTCACTTTAATGCTAGTTTTATCTCAGATATGGTGTGGTTTTTAAATTTATTTTTTATTAGTGTATTATAGTTTTACATAATGATGGGATTAGTTGTCACATATTCCTAGATGCACACAATTCAGCAATACAATTTGTTCAATATTCCCCACCCCACACCTCTGTACCTCCCTCCTCCTGTACCCCAATCCCTTACCTTTCTTCTGGATTCTTTATTTTTCCTAAAAAAAAATATAGTGAAGTATATTGAAATAATATAAGTATAGTGAAATAATTCTTATGCCTATGAAGAATATTTTTTATAACAAGGATTATAGGAAGGGAGGAGAAGGGGAAATGTTGGAGAGAATCAATTTTATTCATTTTTTCATGTGGCTTTTGTTGCTCCAACACTTCATTGTGCACGTGGTGCTGGGGTTCAAACTTGCGTCCTTGTGCATGTGAGGCAAGTGCTGTAACCAACCAGTGAGCCACCACTGCAGGCCCAGTGTCCACTCTTCCGGTCCTCTTCAGTGCCCTCGGTTCTTGCTGGTCTGCATACAGCTCAGAAAATAGACCTCAGCCAGCAGATCACAGATGTTAACCAGAGACTGGCAAAGGAGCAGCCGTAGAAGACGGGTGAAGTTGTGCACCCTCTGCTCTCCTTTCTCTGAGTCTCTGAGTGGGTGTCCTGGGCCTGAGCTCTGGGGCTGGGTCCCTCCTGCTGGCCCCTCCATCCCCCTGGGCTGCCAAGTTTTCTTTGGCCTGAACCACACCCCCTGAAGTCCCTGTTTAGTATCTCAGTTCCTCTACCCCCAAATTTTAACTGTCCAATCTGATGAGCATTTTCTAAAGCTTAAAAGGCCTGACTCAGGAAACACATGGTTTATTTAACTGGGGCCTTTTGAAGACAGTGCCCCTGTTTTCTTGTTTTTCCCAATAAAACTTCAGCTCATAGCAAGTCAATACAAAAATATTTTTTGGCAACAAGAGCTCCTCTGTAGCATTCAAAGGACGAATTCCCTCTCCAGATGCTGGACTGGCTTCGGCTGCACTTCCCAGGAACAGGAAGGATAAGCAGAATTTGTTTTTCTTTTCTTTTTCCTCTTTTTTTTTTTTCACACCATGAGCATTCGCAATGTTTTTCCTATAGAAATTGAGATGAGTGAGGCTTTTCATTATTTCAGCAAACACATGCAGTCAATAGCTGGTGGTGATAACCAAGAGGAGAGACAATGAAGTCTTTTTTTTTTTCCTTTCCTTTTCTTTTTTTAGATTCCTCTCCCTTTCTTTCTTGCCAATTTCCACATGCAGGGAAATAGCTCAGAGTGCTTGTGCTCTGTGGCTCTGAGCTGCAGGAGGCTTCCACAGAGCATTAGGAAAACACATTAGGAGAAGATCCTTGTTGCAAGGAAGAGCTGCCTTGGCTGGCCGTGATGCCTCCCCCTGCGTTAGGAATCCCCCTGCAGCCTGCAGCCCTGTCTTCAAGTGCTGGCTTCCTGTCCAATCTAAGTCTTCCACATCAGGTACAGGAAGAGGTTCCTTCAACAATGCATTGTCGCCCTAGTATGGCCTCGTTGAAAGATGCCCAAAGTTCTTTGCTATTGATGATGGATTCTGGGGTGCCCTGTCCTGCCACTTGCTAGCTATGAGTTCTTGAGGAAGCTACTTAACCTCTTAGGACCTCAGTTGCTTCATTAAGGAAAAGAGGTCTAGTAACACCACCTAGAAGAGCTGCCATGAAGACTGGTGGAAAAAATGTGCAGGAAGTGTGCGAGGAGACAATCGGTACTCAGCCATGACCTTTGACCAGTATGTCCACCTCTCAAGACCTGGCTTTAGGAAGTATCCCACTCTTGACAACCAATAATCGCATATTCCCGATTCTTTTTTATATCTACACCCCTTTTAATGGACTTGCAAACATGAATGTTAACATTATGTTTTCTACACAGCATCTTATTATATCTCTAAATAAAGGGGGAAACTGTTCCTGTTAAGGAAAGAACATCCTTTGCACCTGTCTGCTGTGCCTATATTAATTATGTCAGTGACAACACGTGCTTCATACCAAAGGTCTACTGACTCAGACTCCAAGGAAGGTCTTGTTTTTTTCTGGTTTATGCAATAAATCAAAAAACGTAGTAGCTGTAACAATATAAAAATCCACACTGAATGTGTCAACACACAACACTGTCACTGAGTCAGTATTCTGCATCTGCTAACTGCAGTCTGAGAACAGGACTTCTCCAAGCACAGGTAAGGGAGGAAGTGAGGTGTCCACAAACGGGACAAAACATTAGCTTACCTATCATATAAAACATGAGAAGCCCGAGGGTGTGAGGCAGGAACAGTCAGCTCTCAATATGGTGGGCGGTATCTTTGCACCGGGTTTTTGGGTCTCCCTGTAACTTGAGCAGCCAGAGTAGCAGAGAGGTTATGAGGGAAACTTGGGGGGCTGGAGTGGTGGCTTGGTGGTTACGGTGCTTGCCTGGCATGTGTGAGTATGCGGGTTTGAACCCCAGCACCACGTACACAGCAAAGTGTTGGAGTAATGAAAGCCATGTGAAAAACTAAATAAAACTGATTCTCTTTTTCTCTCTCTCTTTGTCTCTCTCTCTCTCTCACTGTCCCCCCCCCTCTCTCTCTCTTTTTTTTTTTAAAGAAGAAAGCTTGGGATTTTGCACTGTGTGTGTGTGTGTGTGTGTGACCTTGGCCGTATCCCTTTGAACTCTGCAGCCCTAAACATTTTCCACGTGAAGTGGGGATAGGAGCAGTACCTGCCTCATGAAGGTGTAGGAGTCAGATAATGCATATAAAAGATGTGTCACAAGGTGCCCAATTCCAAAAGCAGGATAAACCTAAATAAATGTACACAGTTTTATTGTGAAGACTCGGAGAGGACATGTGATACAAAGGAAAAAGTTTCTCCCCATCCTTAATTTTGTGTGGGTGGCAGGAATAGATTTCTAGAGAGAACATAAGCGGTGAGTGGTACTGTGGCCGAGCATAACTCTTTCATATCTCCCAACCTGACAAGAGCAAGCAATTTCCTGGACATTTTCTGCCAATGAGTCATACTTCCAAATTTTATGATAAATGGGTAACAAAAACACACAGCGGTAAAGCTATTTGCACAGAGCGCTGGGGTTGGAGACCGGCTGCACCTGCTGGGTCCAGCACAGCCTGAGAAGTTTCTCAGTCCAGCAAAACTATCGGGGTCAGATTGCAAAATTAGGCTGAAACAGAAAGGTTAACAGGCCAGCCGCTCTGTCCTCTCGAGCACTGCTTTAGAGTTCTTAAAGTGGATCTGTGCTGATCACAAGTGTGCCGAGGGCCGTGAGCACCTATTTAAAGCACAGGTACTCGTATCTGCTGTTGGTCAGTTTTTCACTGCTGTGACAAACAGAGCTGACATGGACACCTGAAGGGAAGAAACTTCATTATGGCTCAAGGTTCCAGTCCATGATGCTATGGCTCCAAGGCAGAAGCATCGTGAAGGAAAGCTGCCTGGCTCATGGCAGCCAGCAGGAAGCGGAGTGGGGGTAACCAAGAGAAGAAGGGGCTGGGTACAGGAAGTACCCCCTCCAGAGCATGCCCCAGTGACCCTCCTCCTGCACCATGCCCCACAAACTACAGCTTCCATCACCTGCCTGTGGTCCATTCAGTTACAGAAGGACTAGTCCTAGGATGAGGTCAGAGCTTCGCCATCCAGCCACTTCCCAAAAGCCCCACCTCTGAATCCCGGCTTGGGGACCAAGCCTTCAGCACATGAGCCTTTGAGCAGGGGCACTTCATGTTCAAACCACAATACATTTTCTATATTTTTTGAAGAAATCATTAAATAACCTATTTTTTACCATTTTGTGCAAATTATTTTTAAATCTACGTGTGTGATGTGTGTCTTTTTAATTTCTGAGACAGGATTTTACTGTGTAGCTGAGGTGGGCATGAAGCTCCTGAGCCTCCGAGTAGCTGGGATTACAGGCATGGACCACCACACCTGGCTGTTTGATGCTAACATTACACAATGTATAACCTGTATCTAAACATCACATAGTACCCATAAATATGCCCACTAAAAATTCAAATAAGGTTCACTTAATTTGCATTTGAACTGTTAGCGCACCCAGAAGCAGAGCCCTCAGGTGGAGCAACCCATCAGGGATCTGCAGCCCTGCGTTCTCCCAAGCCAGGGGCATGAGAAGTACGGGACAAGGGGGCTTAATCAATCACCAGGAGGCTTTTGCTTCTTGGACAAAGTGGGTAAGACGCTCTAATCATAGCCAAAGGCGGGGTGAGGAAGGCCCCTGGCGGGGCTGCTGCCCCTGGAACAGCATCCAGCAGCCTCCATCTGGACACCAGGTTAGGGGGAGTGACAGCACATGGCTCCCTGGGGCAGGCCGTACAGGCCTGGCAGGAAGCCAAGGCTCCTTCACCATCCTGCCACCTGTGGGGCTCCATTTCTTGGGGTCTGTATTTAACTCTGCTATGAGAATAATATACTTTTATTGCTCTCACAACGAAAAAACTGACAGATGGCTGTCATTGTGCTCTAGAGGTGACATGATAGGATAGCGTTGCTCAGGTAAGGATCAGGGACCAGGTACAAATTTGCAGGCAAGGTCCAGTTAACACAGCTAGAGCCCAGACTTGCACAGCCCTGCCCATGGGCCAAGCACAGGCTGGGGACCGTGTTTGCACAATTGTTTTGAAGGCCACCAGTTACGTGTTACATTTGCCTAGCCGCATGAGGACAGGTGTGTACATACCACACAACCGAATCAAAACCTCATGAAATGCTTACCACTACACATATAATCTGGGGTTTTGCATTCTGTTTCATTGTACTCAAGTTTTTTAAAGCAGTGTGACTCATTACACCTATTTCATAAGTTTCCCAAGTTCCTGTGGGCTAAAACCCACAGTCTGAAACTCTGGAAAAGGAGTTGCCATTCCCAGGAGACCAAGGGCACACCAGGGTGTCACGCTGAGGTCACCGAAGTGCTGGACAAGTGAGAAAGTATTCTTGCAGCCACATGATCGTGTTTCTTAAAATCTTGCCTCAGAGTGACCTGTTGTTAGGCCGCTGAAAGTACAGGAGGTCTGCAGTAAGGGAGCTTGTGTTGCTGTGGCCACTGTTGCCTTTCCACACAGAATAAGTGACAGGGTGCATGCACAGCTTTTTACGGATTATTTAATCTTCAGACTCCCCCTTTCAGGGCAGCCTTTGAAACCCGAAATGAATATGCACAGGGCAGATTAGCACCCCACAGGGTCTGGCTCAATAATCTCCACCAATTTCAGCTGACAACCTTCCCAAATAATCTTTTATCTGCACAATGTGTCAGTGCAGGGAATTGGCAGCGCATGGGGCCAGGCCCTGGCTGCAGCTGCAGTGGCACTGCTCTTGGTGAGATTCTCGGATGGGGACTTGGAGCTTGCTCCTCCTCTGGCATAGGAGGAGCTCCGTGTTTCCAGTTGTACAGTCAGGAGGAACACCACCAAGACCCTCCTGGAGATCTCCTGCCCCCACTACAGGAAATTCAAATATGCTGGACAGGAGGGTGGGGCTGCTGAGGAGTAAGCAGGAGCCCATCTTACCCTGGGTGATCCAGGAAACAGGACCCTCTTTACCTCATCTGCTGCTGCAGTTTGTTACCTGTGACCCACAGGTGGTTTTCTAATGATTTTCCTGGGATCTGTAACTCAGACAGGGAAAAGAAAACAAAAGCAAACCCAGTATCTCCGTCTTCAGCCTCTGAGATGGAGCTACCTCCTACTCATAGGGGCATCTTCGTTTCCAGCCGCTCAGCCTTGAGTCCTCCTCACCGATTCTTTGCAGAAATGGCTGACTTTATTTTTTCACCTCTTTTGCCACATCAGAGCACTGGGAAGCACAGACAGGAAGGCTTGGTTGGGCAGATCATTCCTGAAGACATCTGCTTGGCCCAGAAGCAGGCAAGCAGGAGCCTGGGGTCAGTGGTGGGGGCAGGAAGCTGAGTCAAGGCAGGAATACAACGTCCAGGGGGAGCAGGTCAGACAGAGGCTGGGACGCCACTGGCCAGCACTAGATAAGAAAAGCACAGGGAGGCTGGAGGAGAGCGGAGCTGGGATTTGTAACTGGGAGTCTGCATTCTTCCCCTCCTCCATTCCTGCCACCCCTGGGGCACAGTGACTCAGAGATGGGAGGGGTAGTCTCCCAGGTTGGAGGCAGCCCTGCCTCGCTGGGTGCACCCCTCTGAGCCCCTAGACACACCTCACCTCCAGTGAAAACTACTCTCCCTGGCGAAGGATTAGCAAGTTGCTCATTTTTAAGAAAATTGCTTCGTAGTGAAGGAGAAAGGGACCCCTATGCAACAGAGAGTGAAAGGGGAGCGCCTAGCTAGTGGGTGACCAAGGACCCTTTGCAGTCTGGTGAGGCTGCCATCCCTTCTAAGATTACCACTCTAAAATCCATCACGCTGGGAACTCAGGACACCTTGAAACCAACTGTACCCAAGTAGGTATCAAAGGAAACCGCTCGTCTTGAAATACGGATATCAAATATTAAAAGCTTTGTGATGGTAACGTGCCTCCCTCCGCGCTCGAGGGCAGGTACACTTTTAATGTAGTCGTTGTGAGTGCGGTGGCTGCATTTGTTTTTTGTTTTCTGGTGCTGGGGATGGAACCCAGGCCTGGGAAATGCTGAGCATGCGCTCTGCCCCTGAGCTACGCCCAGCCCACCGTGAGAGATTGAGGTGGTGCGGAAACTCCAGCGTGTTGTGCAAACACCCGTGTTTTATGTTGGGGGCTGACATGCTGTGTGTACACACTCTGTGCACACAGATCTTTTTTCTTTTTTCCTGTGCTGGGATTCAACTCAGGCTTTCATGCATGCTAAGCAAACGCTCGACCACTGAGCTAATCCCCAGCCCATGTTATACGTTCTTTTTGAGAAAGAACAGTGTTCATCTCGAGGAATAGTATGGTGCTTACAGCGGGGATTTCGCTAAAAAGAAGAATTCGCGGATGTCGCTAATGTACTTACTAGGGCGAAATGTTTTATTACTCAGAATGAAAACTGTGACGAGGAATGTTACTATATAGCAATGTGAAACATGGCTTGTGTGACCTTTCCCTCCACTAGCCTCAACTTCCTCTTCCACTTCTGCAGCCTTGGCGCACAGAGGCCATGCCCCAAGGCACGCGGCACTTGGCTGAGCGCAAGCCCCCCACACCTCTTATCTTCCTCATTAACATCCGAAGCGAAAGTGCATAACTCGTGAAATCAGAAATAGTCGTTTAGACACGTGGGGAGCAAGTGAGCTCTTGCTCTCCCATTTCAGAACTTTCTCTCTGAGGCTGTGAACCATCTGAACACAGGGCCAGCACCCACACAGGTGAGCCGTGGGGTTAGTGTGCTGGTTTGTTTTTGTATTTATCTAGAACTGAATAACTATCTCCTGGAGGTCTGGCTTCAAACACACTTTTCAAATTAGAACTTACTTTTACTTCCAGAACATTCCTCCCTGTTTTCCCCAAGCTCCTGCTACGATATTTTCATTTTTCCCTTCATAGGAGTGAAATCAGAACTGAAAGTCCATCAATCCACTGAGCAGAGGAACCTGTTTTTTACATGTTCAGAGTTTCCAAAGCGACAGGAAATCTGTACTTGCATAGAATCCGGCACGGCACTCTTGTCTTCATGGAGGGGGACAATCTGGAGAGCTCACCCTTGCGTGAAGCCTGCGCTGCTGTTAGAGTTGCTGCCTTTCAGCTGTGAATTCTTGAGTCTGTTGGCAAAGTGAGGAGCTGAGCAGCCCTGTGGGGACTGTGGCCAACACGGGAGTCCTCAAGCCAGCCCTTTCCTGTCTAGGAGCTGCTCCTCATCACTCCCACATGCTAATAATTCAGGTACCATCCTGGTACCCTCTGCTGCTGCTGCAGTGTGCCCCAGAGCCTGGAGGAGGAGTCACAGGAGAGGGGAGGGTTTCAAGAGCTCTGTTCATGCCACACAGGAAACTTGCTTTTGTAGGTTTTTTCTAGGGTGTGCTGTGCCCTCTGCCATGAAGACCAGTCATTGTCATCAAGCTGACTTCTGGGCAGAGAAAGAATCCGTGCTGTTGCTGTGGCCAACCCACTCCTGCTGCCCTGCCTGGGCTTACCTGTACCTTGCAGGTATATTCCAGTGAAGGGGTTATTGCCTTCCATGTGCTGACAAGGACAGATCCTTGTGCCCAGATTAGGTTTCCAGGGAAACCTGTGAAACCTGCAGGAAGCAGGTTTCATGGAATCCTGAGGAACACCTGCATCCCCCATTGCGGGCTCCTACAAAGTGGTAACGTCACTTCCTACCTGGCTGCGGGTCTTCTGGGAAGGGTCTGGTGGTGTCTCCAGGCTATGAAGGAAAAGGAAACTCAAGAATTAGCTCAAAGTTGTTATGATGACTTTTTTTTTTTAAACAATTTACCCACACATTTTAATCAAAAAGGTATAGTAGGGGCTGGAGCGGTAGCTCGGCGGTTTCAGTGCTTGCCTGGCAAGCACGAGGACCCGGGTTTAAACCCCAGCACCATGTACACAGCTAAGTGTTGGAGCAACAGAGGCCATGTGAAAAACTAAATAAAGTTGGTTCTCTCTTTCTCACTGTCCCTCTCTCTTTAAAAAAAAAAAAAAAAAA
>PVKS010007836.1:0-71128 GCA_004027875.1 Aplodontia rufa | reverse complement strand
CTGTCTCAGCCCTCCGAGTTGCTGGGGTTGCAGGCATGTGCCCAGCATAGAGGAATAATTAGGATGTGGGAACGCAGGTGGATTTTATCAGTCCCAGGATTTTCCTTTAAAAATGTGTTCACACCGGGGTTTGTTTCCTTTTGTTGTTAATAAGCAGTCTTAGTGTAGTTTTTCTTTGCCCAAACCACGTACCAGAGAGATTTTTATTCTTAGCAAATTCTATCTGGTTGCATAAGAAACAATGTTACATGTCCCAGAGAAATAGCTTGGCCTGACTAAAACCCAGCCTCGGGCTCCTTGCTTATAGCTCTGCATCTTTGCATCCAATCTGATGTCATTTACTTTAGCTTTCCTAAGTTTCCCAAGGTAAAAATGGGCCCCCAAATCTGAATAGGCTCCCTCACTATTCCTTACCACAGATTCTAGAAAAACTAGGCTGGGGACCCAAGTGGCTCCGCGGAGGCGGGTGAGGAGGTGGCTCCTGCTCTGGTTCTCACCCTGCCTTTCTGCTCTGTTTCTAGTACTACACAGAGGAGACAATTTACGAAGAGGTGCCGGGAGAGGTAAGGTCCTGCCATACCTGCGTGAGCTGCTGCCTTGTTGAAGCAGGAAGGGCTTTCTCCCCTCTCAGACTTGCAGGGCCACAAAGACGGCAGAGGGAGTTTCTGAGGGAAGCTCACCCACCTAACTGTGCCAGACACTGATGGTAAAAAAAAATTTGACAGGTTGTCTCACTGGGCAGATGGTTTCTCCCTTTGATTGTACAGAATTTTTGTGTGCAATGTTGCCAATCAGGCTCATGTCAGTCACTACCATCCCTCTGATGACCCTGGACTTGTGACTGACAGTTGCTCGGTTGCACTGTGCAGGGTTGTAACTTGTAGGGTACTGTCTCTGCCACCAGGGATGCCAGTGCCTCCAGGACTCCGTCCCTGATGCAGTGGAACTGAACGTTACTCAGATTTTAGCCCGTTAGGAATTCTGAGAAAGCCACTCCCACATATTCCAACTTGGAACCTTTTTTTACCCCGAAATTGAACTACCTCTCTCATGCTTCATTTTCTGCAGGAAGCTATTTCTCTTTGAGCATGACACCCAGTGAAGTGGATGGTTAACCCTGCGGCCTGCTCAGAGAGCCTCTGTCTGCATAAAAACTAACTTCTATAGATGGTGGAAATTGGCTGGTTTCTCATGATCAGCCATGGATTAGTAATAATGGGCAGAAAGCAACCAATTAATAATGATCCAAGAACAGTAGAGGGAGTTTTCATGAACGCACAACTTTCTTATGAGGTTTCATGATTGATGCCAGAATTCTTAGTACAGATATTTGCTCTGAAGGAAATGATACTGTGAAATGGACTGAAGCCTTAGCTGCTGACCTTCATTTCTTACATAGAGTATTTTTAACCTTGCTCTAGATTCAAATTTTGAATCTTAGTTTCCTTCCATATGTCATAAGAAACCGTAATTTCCCACCTACTGCATACATGGGACTGCTGTGGGATAACTACCCCATTATATTGTCATTATTCTGGTCTAAGTATTTATTGGTGTGAATGGCAATCCAGCTCATATTAAGACAAGAGAATGGCAAATACTTATAACTTTGATGCAATTCATTTTTTAAAGTTCATTATTCTTTATCACATTCTATAAAGAATGTCCAAATGCCTGCAGAAAATGCAACTTATATTTTGCTTTAAAGTTAATGTTAAAAGAAAAAGTCTGAGCCTTATTCAATTGTCTTAATTTTTATTCTCCAATCTCAAGCTTGCTTTTATTTATCCAGACAACTTAAAATTTTCAAATGTTTGCAAATATGTTATTTCTGATTTTTATGCTATCTTGAGGTGTTTGTCTTTCTGCAGATGCAATTTTCAGGCAGTGTTGCAAGCAGCTTTGAGATTTATGTAACATAATGTGCCTTCATGTGGAAGTAGTGTTTAGCTCCTTGCTTTGGCCTGTTTTATATGTGGAGAAGTAACACCAGGAATATAAATCTGATTTCAAGTTAGAATGATACATTCCGATATCATGGCACCACAATTTTTACTTTCTTAACAGTATTGAACTGCATGTTAAATTTTCAGACAATAACAGAAGTCTATGAAACCACAACAACAAGGACAATATCTGACTATGAGCAATCGGAAACTTCCAAACCTGCCCTGGCACCGCCACAGCCGGCAAAGCCAGTGGAGAGGAAGAAGGTCATCCGGAAGAAGGTGGACACTTCCAAGTTCATGACCCCCTATATTGAACATAGTCAGAAAATGCAGAATCTTTTTAGCCCAGTAAGTTTCAAACTCCTTATGAACTGGTTTTATTGAGAATATAACTGATCTTAACTGCTTTGAATGCTGGCCTGATTGTTTCTCAACCTTGTATGAAACAAAAATTTACTGTGCAGAAACATAAGCTCCTTTCCTGTGACTCTTGAATTTCCTTTCCATGTATTCATTTGTACCATTACAACATCAGTGCAAATTATTCAAAATAAGCATAAGGCCAATTATGAAGTGTTTATTGGTATTTAATCACTACTTACCAATCTTGAATAATTAAATCATAAATATAGATTGAACTGAGGTCATTTCATGGAAGCTAGATAACATTTAAACTATGTCTGAGCAGAATAGCCTCTTAAATAGAGGAGCTAACAGAATATAAAAAGGTCTCTAAGGGCTGTACATGTAGTTTGGAAAAACCAAGATCAGACTGGAGACTCTTGAGACTGAGGAGCAGAGTGTTTGTACCCCTTATCCAGAGTTTTCAACTATGACTGCACAGCAGGATCTCCTAGGAGCTCTGAAACCGCTGATGCTCAGGTCATTCTAGGCTTGTGTCTGCACAGAAGTATCTTTAAAATCCTCCTAGGAGATTCTTATGTGCAGTCCAGGCTAAAAATCACTGTGCTTAGTGTGTCTGGTCCTTAAATTCCCACATGCAGTCCTGTAAGTTGCACTGATCGACAGCAGATTTAGATCCATTTTGATCTAATGTTTTTTTTTTTTTTTTTTTTTTTCTTCACTATGGGTTGAGGTCTAGGTAGTTTGATTGCATGTCCTTTGGGGACTTGAGAAACTAAAATATCGCTTAGGGGAACACTGGATTATGTAGGGCTAAAGTTGACATCAAAAGTGCCCTGTTGTTTGGCCAATTAATACTCAGTTTGGGTTAAGTGTTAACTCTTGGAGACTATTGAGTAAATTTCTACTTCACGTTCTTAAATGATCTAAGACTTAGGTTTCTAAAAATCAAAATTTTATCACTGCAGTACTCAGCAAAGATAGAAAATTATTGTGTTAATTCAGACATTACAAACCTAGAATTTCTGGTATTCTGAACAGTGTCAGTAAAGTTCTATAATTCAAAAGTGGTTAGTAATTAAATCAATAATATAATTTAGATCATTGACTATTCTGTTCAAGAATACTCTTTGAAGCCTTAATAGTGATAAATTATGCATGTTATTAAAACAAGAATTCATTGTATAGTTAGCAGAAATAATAAAAATGCATTCTATTTCAAAATATTCTATAATTTAGACTTTTCATTAATTCAGTTGGTGTCCAACTATCTAAACCTCTGAGACTTAGCAGCAACTTCTGAATTGAATATTTTTGCATTATAATAACCATCAAATCTTTTCAGACTTAACTCATTTTCTGTATTTTCTAAAAATAATTGAGGTTCAGGCTTTTTATATGCACATTCAAACAAAAATTGAGAGACTCATTTTAGGACATTTCCAAGAAAATGATCTCTAACAAATTTCCACTGTTTTCAGGATCCAATCATGTTTAGGAGGAATGATTAACAAATCTATTTTAAGAGGCTGGAACAGTAGAGTGTGTGCCTGTCAAGTGTAAGGACCCAAGTTCAAACCCCAGCACCACATACACAACTGTCAGAAAAACAATAAAACCACGTGAAAAAAATAAAATTGATATTCATTTTCTCTCTCTTTCCCTTCCTCCCTCCCTTTATCTTTTAAAAAAAATCTATTTTAGTATTTGCTGAGAGGATATGGGGCAAAATAAAAGCTGTTATAATTGATGATTGTTGTATCTTAGAGGATTTTTTTAATCAGATGGGGATGAGTGTGTTGCCTGACATTTCTGCTGCTGTCTTATCAGGTTCTAGGCAAATATCTGATTTTTCTTTTAGAATAAATACAAGGAGAACTTTGAGAAAGCAAAAGGACAGCCATATGCTAGCACAACTGATACTCCAGAACTTCGCAGAATCAAGAAAGTACAAGATCAACTCAGCGAGGTGGGCTGCATTGCTGAAATAAAGTAGAAAGGCATTTTGAAAATATGCCTAGCATTAGGGATTAAGGGCTCTAAACATGTGCAGAGAGAATAAGGAGTTGAATTCCTGTGAGCTGGTTCAGAAATCTAGAGAACACATTGACCATAGATTGTTGCTATAAACATGAACCCAAAGAGACTTCTGTAAGCTTGGCTTAATGCTGTACCTTTGAGGAGACCAGGAAGTGGATGCTGCTATCCTCCACATTGGTGGCTGAGAAGGAGCAGGCTGGAAATTCAACCAGTAAATCCAACAGTAAATGCAGGTGTTCTGTAGGTCTTTGGAGATCATAGTCTCCTAGCTAAATTCAGAAGTTTTGCTTTGTGATAGACTTAGAGTTGTTGAATTAATGCTCTTTGTTTCTAAGATATTCTTTAATATTCTCACACATTCAAGGTTATCAAACTATAACTGTGCATTTATTTCTGCAGGTGAAGTATCGAATGGATGGCGATGTTGCTAAAACTATCTGTCATGTGGATGAAAAAGCAAAAGATATTGAACATGCAAAGAAAGTGTCGCAGCAAGTCAGCAAGGTGAGGCCATCGTCTGGTGGCTGGGGTGTTCAATAGCTTGTATGTTGTCCCTGATTGTACCTGGAGGAGAAATGGTTGGGCCTGTCCTACTTGCCAGTCTCATAGGCATCAGGGAAGCTCCACAGATGACTGAGCTGTCCTATAGGTGCTATGGGTGGATAGAGGATTCTGCGACTGGCCCAAAAAGGCAGCTGCAACTTAGCTCTGGGGGTTCCTGAACAGAATGCTGTCCCAGTGTCGCTAGAGTCCTAC
Source organism: Aplodontia rufa (assembly GCA_004027875.1). Classification (NCBI taxonomy): domain Eukaryota; kingdom Metazoa; phylum Chordata; class Mammalia; order Rodentia; family Aplodontiidae; genus Aplodontia; species Aplodontia rufa. The sequence goes on along the minus strand of PVKS010007836.1, from coordinate 66,020 downwards.
ATGCCTTTCTTCTCTTTCTTCCTTAAAACGAGTGAAAGAGAGAAAGGAAGAATCAATGTTATTTATTTTTTCATCTGGTTTTAGTTTTTCCAACCTTTAGTTGTATATGTGGTGCTGGGATTTGAATCTGGTTTCTCATGCATGTCAAACAAGTAATTTAACTGTTGAGCAACTACTCTAGCCTCTTTATTTTTTAAAAAGAATTTGGGAAGCCAAATTTCTATAAGAAATTTTCCAATTTCAAATGTGGCCAACTAATTCAAAGTCATTTTAGAATACCATGCAAGTCCAAAGAAACGTGTCTGCCACCCAACGAGTCAATGACTGGTTTCAACCTTGGAAAGGAATCTATAAAGAAACAAAATCATGAATTAGTTCAAAAAACTAGAATTTTCAAGCAAAACCTTACTAATATGGGGAAGGTAAGACAATACCTGGAAATGATGAGCATTTTCCTGGTAGCCCACTGAATGCTTTTGTGAGAGGCCACCTTTACCACTGACCATTTGTTATGTAAATCCTCACGCCTTGGGTGAGACATCCAGGCATAAGTCTTCTGCTCTTTCTGCCTAGGTTTTATACAAGCAGAACTGGGAAGACACCAAGGATAAGTACCTGCTTCCCCCTGATGCCCCTGAACTTGTCCAAGCCATTAAGAACACAGCCATGTTTAGTAAGGTAAGAGCCTGCAGTCCCTGTGCTATACTTTGAATATCCCTGGCTTAACCCCATTAGAGGTTTACTATGCAGCAGAGACAGTGGGATGGGTTTCCTGGCTCCTGACACTTGTGTTAGTAGTCATTGTAAGAAGCAGGTAAAGTCACAATATGGAAATAAAAGAAAATCAGAAACATCAGCCCCTCTGAAAACAGGGTTTTTCAGGAAAAGCAGGATAAGCCATTAGTAAAAATGACTTGGGTTCTATGGAAAGCGGGAATTTACCTATGAACTTTATCTACCTCTGCTTTCTCTTTCTCCTCGGTTCCTTAGATGAGTTGATGAATGAGTTCAAATCACATTTCAGGGGCGATGACACCTTCTTACAACTTTTCACTCTTTTCTGATTTAGAAACTGTACACTGAAGACTGGGAAGCAGACAAAAGTTTGTTTTACCCATATAACGATAGCCCGGAACTGAGGAGGGTTGCCCAGGCCCAGAAAGCTCTCAGTGATGTAAGTGAAGTTGGCATTGGTGGGGAGTGTGGAGTGGGAAACTGGAGTTACGTCTTCCAGCCAGACGGCTGCTGAAACTTCCTGAAAAAAAGACTACATGCCATTATTGCAGAGAAGAACCTCCAAGAATCATCATTTATGATATCTAAGTTGGTTTTAGTATATGCTTTCTATTAGGTATAATTTAGTCCAGTCCTTTTTTCTAATAGGTGAGGAACTTGGGCCTAAGCTCACGTTAGGGAGGTCACACAGTGGCAGAGCGCAGACTTGTGATCCCAAGACCAATGTTCTTTCCACTAGCTCTTGCATCATGCTTGTTGGCTCTGTTAGACATTGTTCTATGACAATGGGGTGGCGTTTTTTTAAATAGCTATGGAATTACAGGCACCTTCACAAATTATTCAATAAGCAGTGTTATTGAGGAGCTTTGTGTTGCTGTCCTGGGCATCAAGTCTGAATGGTGGTGCGTTTCATTTCCGCACAGGGGACTGTCAGGTGACCTATTGAAACATGTATGTGTAGTTATCCCACAAAGAGCTCTGGGCAGTGGTGTACATAGAAGAGTTAACAAACGTCATCAGTCCCACTTGATGTAATTTTAAAATTCTATACATTGAAAATTATATATTAGAGGACCTAAGAGACTAGAATGGAAAGGAGCAGCAGGGAACCCCACTCAGGCTCAGCACTTGCCCTTGTTCTGAGGTATTTTATTTCTTGACCCCTGGATTTTCTGGAAATCATCTTGAAAATATAAAGACTCCTGCTCTAGGTTTTACCAAAACACTGTATTATGAAATGACATGTTACTGTTTGTCAAACCAGACCCTCAAAACTTCTTATACTCAAGATGGACTTAAGCCAGTTGAGTTTAGTGAGATTTCCTTCTGAGAGGTGCTAGGGTTCCATCTTGTCCTGAACTGAAGTTTATGTGCTAATTTGATGGTGCTTCCAACTTTTAAGGTCTTATATTGTCTCTCATTTAATATCACCTGCAAATTTAGTGGACATGTTTTCTATCCCACTCTCCATATGATTAAGATGTAGCATGGATATCTTTTCATGAGGCAGGTGAGGAAATAAAGAAGGGATAACAAGACCCCAAAGTTTTCTGAGAATTTATAATTAGGTTGATAAATGATAGTGTTAGATGTCAAACAGCAAGAAAAAAGTTAAAAACAAAATACAACCATCTAACATCTGCTACAAGAAAGGACACATAAGTAATCAGAGAGCCATGTGGAGGTGGATGCAGAAAGGCTGTGTAGTGATTCAGAAAAAGGCACCCCAATAGGAGACTGCACTTGAACAGAAGGACAGGTGAAGTGAGTCTGGAGTACTATGAAATAATAAACATGAATGACAACGAGTACAAGACTGCTGGCAGCAGGACCCTAAAAATCACACAAAGCATCTATGATATAATAGGCAATAAGCAACATCATTAGGTGCTTGAGAGGAAAACAGTATGATCAAAATAGGAGGTGGAGAAATTTTAAGAGGCAGTATGGTGAATTGGGCCTAGGAAAGACTAGACCCAGAGATAATTTGTAGAATTCTATCTTAGTGATATAAATGGATTAGAAGGATGATGAGGTAAGAGAGAAGAAGAAAGGGATTGAAGGTAATGAGAATTAACAACTGTAATGACCCTGGATGCTGGAGATGGAGAAAAAGTGATAGATGAGTTTATGACCATGGTGGTTGGGGTGACGGGTTCAGTTGGTAAAGATGCCATAATTGGAAGAGAAATAGACTTGACTTAATAGAACGAACATTCAAATCAAGGCATCCTATGAATACATTAGAAATTTCGTACTGTGGCATAAATGAGAGATCAGGACAAGAACTTAATTTTTAAGTCATCAAAACAAAAGTGGCAGCTGAAGGAAAGCATGAAATCTGAGGTAGGAGAGAGCAGGGTCAAGGACAGAGTGCTAGAGGACACCCACACTTGGGACATCTGGAAAGGAGCTGACAAAGGATGAGAACACAGAAGCTGAAGGGGGACCAGGGAATGCCAGGTCACGTAAGCCTAGGGAGAGGTTTCCAAGAAGACACTTAACCTCCTCATACCTCTCTTGATCCGTGAAACAGAGGAAGGATTGCCTCCAAAGCACTCCAGCATTATGGACTTCAAACAATTGATTTGGCTACATTTTTGAAATAGCACAGTAGAGAACACAATGCAGGAGAATATATAAAATGATACCTTCCTCCTCAGAAGGTCTTGGCAGTTAGGGGAGAGCTTTTATTTTTATTATGTACTAAGTATCAGATTATGAACATCGATACTAATTATATTGTCAGCACCATGAACTTTTACAATTATCTGGCATAGAGCCCTGAGCAAGCTTTTGTTCTCAGAACATACCACAGGGTAGGCACGTAGGTGTTTAGCTAAGGGCTTAGATTTGGATGCTCCCTCCCCCTCTCCTGTTCCTTCTTCCCGTGTCCATTTTAACTCTGTATCATCGTTCTCTTATCTAAGTAGAGACAGCATTACTACAAACACTGAGTCTTTAAGTTGATCTATTTTTTAAAAATATCAAACTATCTCTTAATGTTCATATCACTTTTTTTCTTTGTGTGTGTGTGTGGGGGGAGAAACAGCATGGAACCCGGGCCTTGCGCAATGTGAGGCAAGCTCTCCATCGCTGAGCTATATCCCCAGCCCTTGAAGCTGATGTAGACGGCAGAATTCTAATAAGAATTCTGAATAAGGCTCCTGAGAAGTTAGGACTTCTTGCTCTGATTTCTCTGAAACTTCTTGACAGTGTCATTCGTAATAAGCATTTTTCCTGCTTGCATATTGTCTTCTCCTTAAAGACTTGGCCAGCCATGGAAAATTCCAGCTGGCCTTTGCCTGAAATAGTCTTCACTTAATTAAAAGAAATTCAGCAGTGGAATTTATGCCTTTGAGCATTTTAAAAACTGTCTTTTATATCTCAGTTGACTTGATGTTCATGAAAGCTCTTCTTCCAGGCATTAGTTAGTATTAGGGTAAATTACAATTAGACTTGGTTAAAGCATGAGATTGTTAGGACCTTGGAATTATCCAACACTTTTTTAAATTAAATAAGAATACTGTCATGTGGAAGGAGGAAAAAAAAATCTGTAGAAGTCTCAGTCGTGTGATGGATGAGTTGGGAGGATAATCCTCCTGTTCAGATTTCCCCTCAGACTTGGTGTGTAAGGCACATTCAGAAATCAGTCATTGAACCTTCCTCCAGTCAGCCACCATGAACACAGGTGTTCCCAATGAGAGGACATTCCTCTGCCATCTCAGAGCTCACAGTCCAAGGAGAGACAGATATGTCAACCACTACTAATTGTCTGAAAGAGGTAAGGGTCACCTTGAGAGAGATCCCAAGAGAAGGACGCTGCATCTGTCTTAGGGGTCAGGGAGGGCTCAAGACACTGGATACGGGAGAGGAAGGAGTGAAAGTCACACCATCCTGAAACAAACATGCAGAGGAAGCAGCAGCAGTTTTCAGACAGATGGGAGAGGGTGGAGTTGGGATATTCCTGAGAGAAGGAACAGCATACACTGAGGCCCTGAGGGTTGCATATGTCCACTGGTCTATGAATAGTTTTGCATTAATGGAGGCAGGAGCCAAAATTGGAAGACAACAGTCCGTAAAAAGAGAAAGAGTGGAAAGGATGCATGGTTCATGAACACAATACTTATTTTAAGGGGAGAAAAGTCTTTGATAGGCAGAAGGGAAGGAGTAAAGAGAGGCAACTGAAGCTGTGAGAAATGGAAGAGCTGATTGACAGCTGGCTACAAAGGGCAACGGGAGGGACTGTACCCAGAGTGCAGAAACTGGGCCCTGTCGAGGCGCTGCTTCTCAGAGCAAGGGCAGGTGGTGGGAGAATCGGGGATGAGTTGGAGAAGTGTAACCTTTATAAAAGGAAGCTGAGAGTAAGGTAGAGTTGACTGAGGACTTCAGGACGGTGCTGGGGTTTTAGACTAGCCACTGCGATAGGGGCTAAACAGACATAGAATGGGGTGCCAAAGTCTTATTGAACACAAATGGCAATTGGATAACATTAAAAATTGGGTGCAGAGCCCTATCCAAATTGATCTCAGAACATACAAGAGGGCAGGCACTTAGATTTTTAAGATGAACACTTGTGTTCAGTGCTCCTTCCCTGTAGGTTCCTCTTGTGTCCCTCTTAATCTGCTTACGTTGTCATCACCCCATCTATAGATTTGGATGCTTTTCTTCTGTAGCACTCAACATTCTGGGCATAAGAAAGCATGTGATTTTGTTGATCCACAACTGGGGGCTTATTAAGTAGGTGTGAAGAAAAGACAAGAGGCTGAGAGTTGAGGATGCTGGTTAGAAGGAAAAATTGCAATTACACATCATGGTGTGAAAACAAACAGAAGGAAACAGATCTGGGGCCAAGAGTCCTGAAGAAAAGAAGACTCAAAGAAACATAACTTATAATACTGAGAGCGAGGGCATATAATGTCTGGAAGGACAAATTTTGGCAAAAGAGGTGCTAAAATTGAAGACTATGTAAAGTTGGAAAAAAAAGATGCTTCCATAAGAGTCAATTTTTATTCATCTGTTTTTTGTTTTTCTAATACTTGTGTAAGTGGTGCTGGGGTTCAAACCTGGGTCCTCATGCATGCCAGGCAAGTGCTCTACCACTGAGCCACCACTCCAGCCCTAAAACATCGTCTTTTTTAAAGTTAATAAATGGAATATAAAAAAATAAAATTTTCCATGGCTTGTGAATGAACATTCCTGTCTTTTATTTTGTCAGATTGCCTACAAAAAAGGTCACACTGAACAGCAAACTCAATTCACATCTCTGCCTGATCCTCCAGATGTTGAATTTGCCAAGAAAGTAACCAATCAAGTGAGCAAGGTAAGTAAATAGAGCTGGGTCACTATCTCTTTTGGAAACTCTGCTTAATGATTTCAACCATTTGAGAGACTAATGGCATATTGAAGACAAAGCAGAGTATTTCTGCATATGACCCCAAAGCTTACAGCAAGAGTAACACGTTCATCCACACTGTAAAATGATATTAACAAAAGTTTAGCCAGCTTGATGACTTGGTCATTTTAAATGTCAAAGTCACCTTTTGAAAACAAAGCCTGTGTCCTAATGTCACTCGATATTTCTACTGATGAGACTAACGCTAACGGAGTAACTTGAATAACCACACCCTTCCACAGAGAATTTGGGCTAAGTCAGTGTGAAGTCCCTGTGTAGTTTTATGCAGTCAAGTGTGTACAAATAAGAATGCAAAAGTAGGCCCTCAGACACAGCTTAGTTGACGGCAGCGGGCAGGGTACTTCATAACTTTTAAGGCCCGAGCAAGAAGCTTAGTATGCCTATATTTAGGCTGATAAACTAGCTCAGAGGAATGCAGCCCTGACAAGGCAGAGACAAATGTTGAGCTGCTGAATAGGCCATGCTGAAGTCCTGTTTTAAATTGGTCCAAATCAGGCCACTTTCTCCTGGGATACTGCTGATTTTAAATACCTTTCTTTGTCCTCTGTGGAGTTAGGTCTCAGTTTAGTCTTCTGCTTGAATTTTCATGGAACCTCAAGATTTCTACCTTTAAAAAAAAAAATTATTTAATAGAGAAGGAAAAAATATGAATAATGAAATAGCCTCAGTGATGTTTTTACTGTCTGCTTTTGCAAACTAAATTATCGAACCAGGGGCTATCTGGATATCTAGAAAGTACAGTAATACAGCAATATTTCACTAATGGAAAAATACCAACCTGACATTTTTCCCAGGACTAAGCAAACATAAATTTTAGAACTGTGCATAAAGGCATGATTACTGAAAGTTTTGATATTGGAAATAAGATTGGGGAGGACAATTTACCTTTTTAAAAGAAAAAAAGTTGTTTTTAAGTGGTCATTTAGAAATGAATATATTTTTTATTTTTATTAAATATATTTTAAAAGATATTAAGGAAGTATTTTACCTTATTTGAGTATGAAGTGTGGGCAATTTTTTAAAAACATCACTTTCAAACTCCTCTGTATTCACTCTTTCTACCAATTTAGGCTTGCCAGATTACAGCTATGCTTTTCAATCTGTTAGCCACTAGCTAAATGTGGCTATTCAGCATTTGAAATATGACTAATACACATTAAGTGTATTAGTCAGGTTGGGCTTCTATAACAAAATACTACACACAGGGTGGCTTAAGCAATAGACATCTATTTCTCACAGTTCTGGGACCTGGAAGTCCAAGATCAAGTATTCAGTTCCTGGTGAGAGCCTCGTTCTTGGATTATAAATAAGCTACCTCTTCCTTGTGTCCTCACATGGCAGAGACTGAGAGCAGTGCCTACTTATAAGGGCATGACCTTGCCTAACCCTAATTATTTTCCAAAATCCCCAACTCCAAATACCATCACATTGGGGATTAAAGTGTCAACATAAGAATTTGGGCTTGGAGGACACATTCATTCAGTAATATTCAAAGTCCTATAAATGAGAAATATACTTAGTCTTGTACAGTTACTAAGAAAAAATAATGTGAAATAGCTCATTTGTATATTGATTATATGTTGAAATGACAGTATTTTGGATCTACTTGGTTAAAATACATTATTAAAGTTTACCTACCTGTTCTTTTTTACATTTAAAAAATGTGGCTACAAGAATGGCCTTCATTGTTTGTCTGTTGGACTGGTATAGTTGGATAAGGTGACAGTGTTGGGTACTCTGAAAGCATTGCAAGACCTGGGTTTGCCCTTATGGTATAATATAAGCTTAAGGGAGAGTGGCTAGGGATGAAGGTCACTGCATTTGACCATAGTGACATAATTCATCCTAGACTTATGCAGATTTCCAAGTTCTTAATGACTATTGTGCACCCAAAATAATAATCATGTTCGGGATAAATGCTTGTGTTTGGCAGCAGTCCATTTAGCAAGAAAGGCATGTTGCTGCAAAGGGTGATTTATCTATGGGGCTCTTGCCTTGCCCTTTGTCAGGCTACTATGACCCGTGTTCCTGCATTATCATTTTCCATTTCCCTCCCCCCAAAAACTCCTTTATTAACACTCATGCATTTGAACGCTTGCATTCCCTTGCCAAATTGTGTCTTCCAGATCCATCCTTTGTCTTGCAGTTCAGAGGGTAATTGACACACATCTGCAGTGGTTATTATATTCCTACTACATTCTATTTATCAGGCTTCCTTATTAGGTCTGTCAGAAGAAATTCTCTTACCTTCGTCTTTGGCTAAATTAATCAGCTACATGCTAGCACCCTCTCCTGGCTCAGGTGCACTCTGTAGCTCTAACACAGATGGATAGGCAAACAAAGTTTTTCATATCAGCAGGCATTCCTGGAAGTGGAGTTCTAAATGCAACACTGGGAGGTCCCTTAGTTCCTCTGTGCCTGTCTCCCTGATCCCCTTCAGATTCACAATAGGAAAAAATATAAGATTTCAGATTGGAATTTCCAGTTGATGTCCAACTGGAGTCTAGAATGTCTTTTAAAAATCTTGCAGCAACACATTGTTATGTAGCATGAAATGTTGATCTTCTGAAATGGAAATTTTTATCACATAGAACTAGGAAGACTCCTATTGATTTCACTGGAAGAGATTTGATTGAGTCAGGAAGGCAACCTGGGCCCACAATGGGCAATAAAGATATCAGACCCTCTGAAAAATTCCAGGCCCTCTGAAAGGATAACTTCTTTGAGGCCATCAGTAGTCCCAATGTTTAGCTATTAAAAAAAAATGATTAACTAACTGGCTTTGTATTCTTTCTATTTAAAAACTACATAAAAAATTAAGATGCAGATGTGGAAAATAGAAAATGAAGTCATATGTTTAACCAAGTCATTAAGGGGACTGATTCAAGGTACTTCAACGGAAGTACCTTTAGTTGACTTGTGGGAGCATGGACTATGGTTTGGGGAAGGAATCTTAGACTATTAATACGTGGACCACTCTTAGCCACAGAACGTGTCCCAGAGCTTTAATTGACCCAGTGTCTTTTCCTCTGTTGAACATACAAACAGAAATTTAAATTCTTTCCTCTAGGTTTTCATTGGTCAATTCTGAATTCAGCAGAGTGGGAGAGAAGTGGTAGGGGGACACCCTTGGGATTGGGCAGACAGTTGGATGTTGGGCCCCTTGATAGTGTTTCATCACAAAATGCAGAGTGAGACTCCTGGCTGGCTGAGAGAGTCCCTCTGGACATCTGCCTCCCTCTTCCTCTCACTCCTCCAGCTATAGGGCTTTGTCCTTTTGGCTTTTCTCCACTTGCAAATGAAGGGGAGGCCTTGACTTCCTTAGCAGCTAACAAGCTGCAGCCTCCCCCGTGATCTGAGTTTTCCTAGGCACCAGAGAGGATTGCAAGAGATCCATTTCCACCCTGACCCATTGCAGCTGCTGGGTAGTAGGAAAAACAATCTTCGGTTCAGGAAGGTTAAGAAGGTAGGAAGGACTTTGGATGAAGGGACTGGGTGGTCTTTCACTCTGTTTTGCATGTTGTTTTAATAACTCTTTAAAACTCAGACCTGTCTTTCACTGAGTATTAATCTCCTACTCAATTTTCCTTTATTTATACACATAATGCCTATTTCTCATTAGTAGCCAAAGTTTGGCCCTCATTTAAGACTATCTACCGCTGCTCACCTTCAAATTTTAGTACAAAGTTCTCTGTATCTTGGTTTTGGGATGCATCAGGCCGGAGTGCCCCCACTCCAATCCTAGAGTCTTCCTCCTTTGCAAGCAAGCAGGAGGAAGAGCAGTAGCCCTAAAAAAAAATTAAAGATTAGGAGATCTTAACTTTAACTATATGTTCATCAAAAACTTCTGAAATTTTAAGTGTTCTTGGGCACTTTATAGTTTTCGCAGATTCTCAAAGTTGTATTCCCTAAAAATATTAGAAACTCTTTTATAGGCAGTCTTAGAAAATTCAAAAATCAACTCTATTGACTTCAATTCTTTAAAGCTTCAAAAGAGGAAGGTAGGTAAATTAATTGGTAATATATGCAAATCTTAATCTTAGCAATGTTTCCAAAGAATTTTCTCTCTAGTATAATTTAATTTCTTACTCCTTGTTAAGATAATAGTTATTTCAGTTATCATACCACGTATCTATTTAGCACTGTAGAGTTTACAAAGCACCATTTGGTGTATGATCTTATTTAATTTTTCCAGCAGTGCTTTGCGTAAAGTGTACATAGCTTCTCCAAGCTTGGAATCTCTCAGTGCTAAGTTGTATCTTTAGTAACAACAGAGTCAAGTCTTGAGACCACAACTTCTTAACCCTGGGGTGGTGTTTTAAAATTTATAATCATGTGATTAATTAGCATATTCATCCTTTTATAAGGAAGGAAATAGGGCATCTGAGAGAGGACTGAGCTTGCTTTAATTCAAGCTCATTGTTCTGTACATCACTACCCTTGTGTTAAAGGTATTCCAGATCCAAAGTCTCCCTCTTTGAAGGGAGTGGTGCAGGTTGGGCATGTAAACTAGAGGGCCATGGCCTACGTCTTTAGCACATTTCTGTGAGCCACAGAGGGGAATTGCTTGAATCCCGCTCCTGTTCTAGACCTGCATCATGGGCCCAGGTTTGGAGTTGGCTATGTTATTCTTCGCCAATAACACTTAGACCAAGATAAATCACAACCATATATCATGTTCCCCATAGTGTGGCTGAACAAATATGAGGTGACCTCTGCTGCTTTATGTAATAGATTTTAAGGATCTAAGAATGAAGAGGACATAAAAGCTCCCTTCTAGGAGCTCCTAGCCAAACATTCAGATGGCATTGTGGTCATGGGTAAGAAGGGGCAGCAGTTCAAGTTTTGAATGATTACATTTCTAATTAAATATATTGAAGTGTAAATGAGGCAGTCTTACTCATTAGCCTACCTGCTGAATTTCACCATGATCATTGCTTTCTGTGTATCTGAGTTTTTGCAAAGCCTAGAAATGAATGGCTAAGCCAGACATAGTAATATATGCTTGTAATCCCAGAGACTGGGGAGGCTGAGGCAGGAGGATCCCAAGTTCAAGGTTAGTCCCAGCAACTTAGTAGGCCCTAAGCAATTAAGCAAGATCCTGTCTCAAAATAAAAAAAAAAAAAAAAAAATGGGGCTGGTAATATAACTCAGTGGTAAAGTGCCCTTGGGTTCAATCCCCAGTAAAATAATAACAACAATTAAGCCGGGCATGGAGGTACATGCCTGTGATCCCAGATAATTGGGTGGCTGAGATACGGTCCAAGTTACCTAGTCTTGAACTTGAATTTCTCCTATCTCAAAGTAGAAAATGAAAAGGGCTAGGGATGTAGCTCAGTGGTGAAGTGCTTGCCTAGCACATAGCACAAGGTCCTGAATTCAATCTTTAGTACCACCAAAAATAATGACTAAGTTCATTTGGTTTTGAACTATTGGTTGATAGGTCTTATTGTAACTCTGAAATATAGAGATGATTTACCTCTTTCATCAAACATTGGGGAACATATACAAATTCTGAATGAACTGTGTCCCCACACTCAGCAAGGGGAGAGGAGTTAGCACTCTCCCTGTTCTGCCTTCCTCCTTCCCCAGCTTTCCTATTGGGTAAAATGGCACTACTCTACAAGATTTCTTGAACACATTTTTTGAGAACCTAAGAGCAACCTGGTTAAAACACATAAAGTTAATCATCATTACTCAACTTGCTGTTTTGTCAACTCCCATGTTTCGCTTGTCTCAGTTTTTCTCTTTTTCCACTTAGCAAAAATACAAAGAAGACTATGAAAAGAAAGTCAAAGGCAAGTGGAGTGAGACACCTTGCTTTGAAATTGCAACTGCCAGGATGAATGCCGACAACCTCAGCACCGTAAGTGGCAAGGGAAGGCAGGGTGTCCCGGCAGGGACCCTGTTCCTGCATGACTTTTAGCCACCTAACCACAACTCAAGTATCGCCAGAGCACTGGCAGTCCCTCTTTTCAGTGACAAGATCTGGAGCAGAGTTCCTGTTTTAAAAGAAATCCCACAAACTCTTTTTGGAAAATAATTTTGCAATTGTTTTCGGAAATTTTCTCAATCATATTCCATTATTTTTACCTCAATTTTCACAGGAACAAGATGGTGAGACCCTTTCACTTGCTTGCGCAGCGAGTACAATTTAAGGGGTTCTTTTACATTTATTCTGAGTGAATGCCACCATTATGTATGGTTATAATGCACCAATAAAAATAGGGAAAAATTTATTCCTTGGGGAACCAAACGACATTTATAAAATTAATTTATTTTCACAGGAAAGTAGAGATTTAATCTTTTTCTTCACTCTTAAGTTCTCTGCCTCTTGATTTCAAGAGTTCTTTTCTTAGCCAGGACAGACCTTTCTAATTATCCTTCCAGCTTAGTCTAATTGTTCTAAATCTCTAAGTTGCTAATCATTTTTGCTTTGACACCACATCCTCTGATTGTAACCCAATCTCATAAACCAAGGGGTGTGTGGCTTTGGATAACTTCGAATACCTTGTGTCCTCTCACGTAAACCTTTATAGAGTTTGTCCTTGGGTATTTTTTGTCTTACAGAGGAAATATCAGGAAGATTTTGAGAACATGAAAGACCAGATCTACTTCATGCAGACTGAAACGCCAGAGTATAAAGTGAATAAACAAGCTGGGTTGGCAGCTAGCAAGGTATGCGAACTTTTCCAGTTGATCTTGATGGTTTTAGTGGGGTGAATTTCTAATAACCATGAAAAAAATGGGGGTAGGTAGGTTCTTAGGAGAACTGCCAAGGTTGAGACCACTGGATCTCAGGCATTTGAAGAGCAGAGTGGAAAAAAAAAATAATGTATCAGCAAACAGAGGTAGGTGCAGAGTTGGGAGAGAACTGTAGCCTGGGGAGCAAGTGAGGGAGAAGGGAGTCGTCGAGAGTGCCAGCTGTTTCTGGAATGGATTTGTGGTCAGGTCTGTGATGAGTGTATTCAACTCTTTCAAAGTATTTTCCTGGTGGGGAGGAAAGAAAGAAAATGGGAAGTAGTTGATAGAAAAGTGGGTGAAGAGGGATTTTGTAAGATAGGAAACCATCACGTTTCTGTGACAACCTCCAATAGAAAGGGGAAACTGGTTTATGTTGGATGGAGAAAGAACGACTGGAATGGTTTCTTGATAGTGAAAGGGGAAGCATCTGGTGCTTAAGAGGAGGGGTGACTTTGTCACGAGCCCTGACAGCTCACCCATGTAACAGAGAAGGCTTTGTGTCCCAGACACAGGTATAGGGCATAGTGAGGTTTGTGAATTTGCTCTCTGATCATTTCAGTTTTCCAAGAACATATGTCATTCCACAAGGTAGAAAGGCTATGTCTTCTATGCGCAGGCTTCAGGGTTGGTTCATCTGAGTTATTGTTGTGCATCTCCTACCTTTCAATACTAGGCTGATTGGCTTTGTTTTCTTAAATGTTGGTAAATTATCTAGGATTCCTCAAACTTCTATATGTGAATGCTCAACATAGTACAGGTAAGACATGAAAGAGCAGGCTCATGAAGCTTCTCGCTGCTTTTCTTTAAAACCATGTTGGCGGATAGGCAGCTGGAGGTTGAGCTGAGTGAAGGTTCTACGGTAGCAGGCATCTGGGACCCAGTGTGCTGTCATTATTTGTGTATCTTTCTCTATTTCTTTAGTTATGTATCTTTTTCCCTTTGCGGGCTGGGACCATGTGTTGTCTTTCTTGTGTCTGTCTCACAGCCAGGCACATTATCAAATCTCTATGGATATTTTTGAATGAATAAATGAAAAAGTATCCTAGAAATTGATGCAGTTTCTCTGCTGCTATTATGGGTTACTATGAGTATTTTGTTTATAAAATGTCAAGCTGCATTTTTCTAAACAGAAAATTGATGTGTGGAGCTATGTCGTAACAGCCATAATGGAGATGAGGACAAAAATAACCTGTGCAGTTACTGATCACTTTATTTCATCCTACAGGTAAAATACAAAGAAGACTACGAAAAGAATAAAGGAAAAGCAGATTATAATGTACTTCCTGCTTCAGAGAACCCACTGCTCAGGCAGCTGAAGGCAGCAGGAAATGCCCTAAGTGATGTAAGTATATTCTTCTCAAAAAGTGTTTTTAAAATTTTGACTGCAAGAATGATGACTTTTTTCCTTCCAATAAAGACTAAATGTGTACATAACTTAGCAAACACTTTAAGGTTATGGAGTGACTGTTTTCATGTGAACTAGTTACGAATGTCTCTGGGGCGTGCCTCAATCTTTGAAGCCTGTGGATTTAGTTCATTGAGCAAGAAAACCATCTGTTTATAAACTCCAGGTATCTGGACCACTGTGTGGGCAGAGTACATATGGAGATGTGTAGTGATTTTGACTGAGGCCATCATTTGTTAACTATAGAATTTAAAAGCTTGCTCCTTATGTCTTGACAGGAATTTCTATTTTCTACTTGTAGAATTAAGAGTCTGACTAAGCCAGTAGATGTAAAATAGATTGGATAAAGAAGTCTGAGACTGGCCTTAAAAGACTAATGACCTAAGGCCAATTTGACCCTTCCCACACTGAATATGTGATCATTTGATGTTTTTCCTTATGGTAGATTGTATTAAGCTTTCCCAATATTTAATGATTCAATGCATCTCTCTGGGTGGGTTTGCTATCTTTTCTTTACCTCTGAGTTAAAGCGTCACTATAGAAAATATGTGTGCATGTGGTTGGAGAGTGGGTGGGTGATGTGGCAAGAGGGAGTAAGTGGATCTGTCCAAATTGTTCTGCTGGGAAATCAATGCAAAACACTTCTGCTTCCCAAAAAAGGACATCTTTATCAAACGTGTACAATCCCAGGCTCAAATCTACTTTTGTTGATAAAAACAGGAATATAAACACATTTTAAGAGAATAGAATCATTTAAATTTTAAAAACCCAACATGAAAATGTGACAATGATCTGCTTTCACAGCTGTGCATTTGAAACCAATAATTGATTTGTGTTGCTGTTCAAGCTAAAGATAAATTCTAGCAGAGAGGAAGAGTTAGTAATGACTCATGGTTGGAATTCTCATATAGGCCTTATTTTTTCGGCTAATTGCAAAATGAAAGATCCCCCCACCCCCCAGGTACAAGAAGGAAGAGAGATTTTGTATTTCTCAACCTATGTTAGTTTCTTCATGAAGGTTTGTAAGAAAACAAAACACAAAATCTTGTTCAAAAGTTCCATATGTTCTGTGCACCTTCGGTGAGGAAAGTATATACACTGAGAGAGACAAAGAACAATCCAGAGATACACAAGAATCTGCAACTAAGGCCTTGGTTAGAAGCAGAATGTTCGTTTCTTTATTTTTTGAAAATGTTAAGGTCTTAGGCTTTACAATAATTGCTAATAGAAAAGCCCATGTTTGATCGTCAGTTTTTAAGACAGTTGACAGGTAATCTTTTCTTCTTTTGTTTAGTTTTGGAAAATACGAGTGCTCTAATCAGCGTAGGAGTGACAGGAATCTATTTTAACTGACTTTTCTCTTTGACAGAAACTATACAAGGAAAACTATGAAAAGACAAAGGCAAAGAGCATGAATTACTGTGAGACCCCCAAATTTCAGCTTGATACAGTTCTACATAACTTCAGTAGTGATGTAAGTAAGCAATCCTATCATCCTCTCTGTTAAAAAGGATACAGCATTTGATAAATGATCTAATCAATGAACAAATGAAATACATTTTGTCTTTCAGACTAAATATAAAGATTCCTACTTAAAGAATATTTTAGGACATTATGTAGGCAGCTTTGAAGATCCATATCATTCACACTGCATGAAAGTCGCAGCCCAAAACAGTGATGTAAGTTCTGAGACAATTGTTTGGTTTCCAAATGGCACATTTGGGGGCATGAATACAATGGTTGCATCTTTTTGTCTACTTATTTTTCTCCTTGTAGAAAAACTACAAAGCAGAATATGAAGAGGACAGAGGCAAAGGCTTCTTCCCCCAGACCATAACTCAGGAATACGAAGCAATCAAGAAACTAGATCAGTGTAAAGATGTAAGTCTGTAATGTGAACTTTGAATGTTACTGCCCTCTAGAGCATCTCGTGGTCAAGATAGAGTTAAAATGTTGACACCTTGACAAATATAAGCCAGGAAATTGTAGGAAACAAAATCTATTTGGTAACAGAGAGCTATTTTTCCCTTTTGGTATTCCCCCATTTCAAGAGCTAATCCCAACTCCCTTTTCTTAAGGAATGAGTTATGAGGTTTCTGAGGAAATGAGACGGCTTTTCATATTAGTGTAAGAACATCTCCCCAATATACTATACTCTAGTTAGAAAAATAAGTGAATGTCTTATCAGCTGTTCATGTCTTTTCTTTGACCCGGTGGGGTTCTGCCTGCTTGGCCCATTGGCCACCTTGGATTTGGCAAGTGCAGATAAACCAAACCCTTTTGTTCCCTCGCAGCACACCTACAAAGTTCATCCAGATAAGACAAAATTTACTCAAGTTACCGACTCTCCAGTTTTGGTACAAGCCCAAGTCAATTCCAAACAACTAAGTGACGTAAGTTCCTCTAAATAGTCTGGAAATAAAATTATGAGGTAGACTATTTCATAATTCTGTATGTAAAATCCAGTTTCATTTCTTTAACCCAGGGCTGGGTCTAAACCCAAAAGCCTTGTGCATGTTAGGCTAGGGCTTTAACACTGAGCTACCTCCCGAGCACATAAAATCCAATTTCTTGTCACATTTATAGAGAAAGTTATATAAATTTTAACAAGTTTAAATTGCTTATATTTGTAGTCACCTAACATTTTCCTATGTGGCTGCCTTCTATCATCTTTGGAGAATAATGATTTTTGTGATGGAAACTGATACAGCTTAAAGCTTGAAAATAAGTTCTAGAATCATACAAGCTTCCAGCTCTGTCACTTATCTTATGACCAGGTGGCCATATTATTTAATATCTCTGTGCTTCAAATGTTCTTTTTATAATCTCTGGCTGTTTTGGAAATCAAGGGAGAAGTGTGCATAGCATGTACAGTATCCCAGACCAGGTATTCAGCATATGGGATTTCTCTCTCCCAAAAATTTCCTGGAAAATGGAGTCTTTGAAGCAATTGGCTCTAAGTGTGAATTTCCAAACTTATGTTAAAGGATAAACATAAAATAATCTCAATAGATGTATGGTCAGGAATGAAGGCTCCAGTTGAAGAATCAGCAGCTCTAATGAACATGAGGACGTGTAGGGATGCTTCTCCAGAAACAAAGCATTGCCAATGAAACCAATGAAAAGAGACAGGCTCTGTGTCTCAGGACCTGGAGGGGCCTGGAGGCATGCAGGGAGAGTGCAGGAAAGAATCACCTCATTCTGTCAGGTCCTGCCATGGTGACAGTTGTGGTATCAGCTGTCAAGGGTCCAGCATGGGTTCAACAATACAGGGTGCCCTACTTGAGCTCTGAATCTTTTTTTTTTTTTTTTTTTTTAAAGAGAGAATCAAATTTTGAGTTTTTCACATGGCTTTCATTGCTCTGACACTTAGTTGTGTACGTGGGTGCTGGGGTTTGAACCTGTGTACTTGCGAATGCTGGGCAAGCGCCATCACCACCGAGCCACCGCTCCAGCCCCTAAGGATCTCTTTTAATCTTAACAACTTTGTTACTTCATAAAATGTACTACACAAAAGAGGTTTCTGAACTTTGCAAGAATCTTTCTTCTGAACTGATTGGTTCTCTCCTATCCCTGCCCCACCCGACACCTTTCTCTTTTAGCTAAATTACAAAGCTAAACACGAAAGTGAGAAGTTCAAGTGCCACATACCCCCTGATATGCCCGCCTTTATCCAGCACAAAGTCAATGCCTACAACCTGAGTGACGTAAGTTCCATTCCCACTGTGCCATGATGTACGGGCAAAACAGTGTTTTTATTTTTGAATCCCTTCATTGCAGAGTAATACGTATTTCAGTGTTAAAGATGGAGGAACAGTAAACATTTGTATCATATTGATATGGCTGTCAGTGTGACTTTCAGTTCACCTTGTAAAATGTGTGTAGCCATCTTCTAAGTAGCTTCATTCAGTTAGACAATTTCAACGTATATTAACCAATTCTAAAACTGCCAGCTCTCACATATGCTTAATTGCAAATCGTAATGCTGGATCTTTTAGCCACATTTTCATTTGTACTATGCTACAATTTTTTTTA
This sequence comes from Aplodontia rufa, assembly GCA_004027875.1. NCBI lineage: Eukaryota > Metazoa > Chordata > Mammalia > Rodentia > Aplodontiidae > Aplodontia > Aplodontia rufa. The sequence goes on along the minus strand of PVKS010007836.1, from coordinate 47,685 downwards.
GGACCTGATATTTTACAAATAATTTCATTTCATTTATTCCCCAGGCCTATAATATCCTTATTTTATGCAAATTATATTATTTCTTCAGGTAAAAGAACTTGCACTAATGAGACTACAGACTATTTAAAGGGTAGAAGGCCAGATGTCCATTGCCTTTTTTCATTTTCTGAGCTTAAATTTTATAGAAAAGTCAAATTACTCTTGGGAAACTCAATTTCAATTCTATAAAGGAATACTAAGATTATCCAGCATCAATGAGCACTTTAATGATTCATGAAATAACCTTTGCAGAGGATTTAGAGATCAAATGAAAGTGATGCCTTTATATCATAAAAAGTTAACTGTAGAATATTGTACTACTCTATAAAGTATTCAGTGTTTAGAAATCAAATATTAGCATGAAAACTAGAATTCATTTGATGAAAGATTGAAAGGGAAAGCAGAGAAGCCTGGTCTTTGAGAATCAGAAGCTCCATCTTGAGAGTTTTCTGAAATACGCATGATTTCCTGGGCAATGAAGAGGATGTGTTTGATATTTAGACAAGGTATTTAGTTACCCGGTAGCCTTCAGTGTAATGATGTACATAGCACTGTTGTGCCTGTTCCTTGCTGAAATTTTCCTCCAGAATGTTTATAAGCAAGACTGGGAGAAGAGCAAAGCTAAGAAGTTTGACATTAAAGTGGATGCCATCCCCCTGCTGGCCGCCAAAGCCAACACCAAGAACACCAGTGATGTGAGTGTGGCCTTTCTGTCTGGGCAGGTGGCCCCGGGCTGTCTCCTGGAGAGTGGGATCCAGCATGAGTGATGTCTTTGCAGGTGATGTACAAGAAGGACTATGAGAAGAGCAGAGGGAAGATGATTGGTGCCCTCAGCATTAACGATGACCCCAAGATGCTGCACTCCCTGAAGACAGCCAAAAACCAGAGCGACGTGAGTTTCTTGGCAAATCACTTACTTTCTGATCTGGCCACACTGCTGTTGAATCTAACCTTGAGGTGGATATTAGTGAGCCTAACTGGTATCTCAGATTCATGATGACAAATCAAATATGAAAGGCCAGATGATTAGGAAAGGTGAACTTTCTCATCTTTACCAATAGACAGTAGGTGACTCTAGCGTCACCTAGACACTAAATGTTGCAAAGGTCTTCTTAATATACTGTCTCTTTAGGAGGAAAAATATACTAGCTGTATCATTTTCTTTATTTTTCCTAGAAGCAGGCTCAATATCTTAGTATGTAAAAATATGTATAGTATATGGCATGCATGTATTCTTTCAGTGCCCTCAGCCAGTTAATGTTGTTTGCAAAGACATATGCAGGAAAATAGTGAGAAGTGAGAAAACCAATTTAAAGACAAAATAAGAAAAACTGGATGAAACACAAAATCAAAATCAAAGTATTTTTCTTTAGGAATTTTATAAAATATTTTTAAAAAGAGAGAGGGACAGAGAAGGAGAAAGCAAGAATCAATTTTATTTAGTTTTTCATGTGGCCCCCATTGCTCTGACACTTTGTTGCGTATGTGGTGCTGGGGTTTGAACTTGGATCACCGCGCATGCCAGACAAGCACTGCAACTACCAAGCCACTGCTCCAGCCCCAATTGTATAAAATATCAATCTCATTTTAAAGACTTTAAAACACTTGCTGAAAATAAAACTTTACCAACATTGTTCTAATTTCTAGGAAGAAAAAAAATACTCTCTATCATCCATATCATTTACAGATATTTTTTTTTTTGAGAGGGACAGCGAGAGAGAATCAATTTTATTTAGTTTTTCATCTGGTTTTCATTGCTCCGACTCTCTGCTGTGTACATGGTGCTTGGGTTTTAACCCACGGCTCTGCACATGCCAGGCAAGCCCCACAACCACTGAGCCACCACTCCTGCCCCATTTACAAGTATTCTTATCTTTATTGAGTATATTTTTTGATTTCTATATGAGAGAATTAAAAGAGAACTTGAAGAAACGTAAAATATACATTAAAAAATAAAAGCCATCTTTTCGTGATTGGCTATTATAAAGAATGTTGGGGCTTAGTGATAAAGCCAACCTCTGGACATGTGTTGAAGGGTTATTTCACTGTGTACTGAACTGATTGTTTTTCCTAAACTGTGCCCAAGTACCTAAGTTCCACCTTCTCCTGCACACCTCATTTGCACCAACTTTTAAAAAATTGTTTTTCTCATAACACATTCAAATGAAATTATTTGAGGACAGAAACTTACCTTGAATAGTAGGACTGGTGTGCTCTAATTTATTCAGTCTGAGAAATATTGGGACAATTAATGTAAACATGTTTAGTTATTTGCAGATGAGATTATGCAAGACATGAGCCTTAGGCATATCCATTCTGTTTTTCTGCTTGGTGGATAAAATACTTTGGTTAAAGTAGAGCAATGACATGCATGGCTTTTATTCTATGAGAAGTATTTCTCTTTAATTTTCTTTTCTCTTTGACAGAGATTATATAAGGAAAATTATGAGAAGACAAAAGCAAAGAGCATGAATTACTGCGAGACCCCTAAGTACCAACTAGATACATTGCTGAAGAACTTCAGCGAGGTTTGAGTGGCCCTGGGTACCTCTGGGCTGGGAAGGCTTTCCCGTTGTTTGACAGATAACTATTAAAACGAATTGTGCGTATTTTCTTTTTCAGGCTAAGTATAAAGATTTGTATGTAAAGAATATTTTGGGACATTACGTAGGCAGCTTTGAGGACCCATATCACACACACTGCATGAAAGTTTCTGCTCAAAACAGTGACGTAAGTTTGAAGACAATTATTCATGCCTCACAGAGACATTGTCTGGGAACAATGGCAATTCTGATCTATTTTTATTCTTATTATAGAAAAGTTACAAAGCAGAATATGAAGAGGATAAAGGGAAATGTTATTTCCCTCAGACAATAACACAAGAATATGAAGCAATCAAGAAGCTGGACCAGTGTAAAGATGTAAGTCAGCTGCCCTGGCTTCTCAAAATTGGGTTTGGGATTCTTGTGACATCTAGTGGTAAATTTGGCAGGAATGTTAATGCTAACATCTAGTGGTTAGCAGGAGACATTAAATTTAAAATTTTGTTTTTTAGGTAGAATTGGGAAACACAATTACTACAAAGAAGTCATTTTATTATAAAGTAATTTTAGGTGTAATTATTATTTATTTTCATTAGTTTATATATATATGCAAATTCAGGGCAAAAGGAGGACACACAGGTTTGATAGAGATTGGTGTTCATCATTCAACAAATTTACAGGAGGGGCTAGCAAGTGCCAGGCACTGTCCTTGGTGCTGGGAAAGAATAAGGAACACAGCGGATGCCTCTCCTGGGGATTGGGGGGTGGGAAGAGACAATAAACAAGAAGAGAGCTCAGGAAAGAATTATGCTAAGTGAAGTATCCCAGTCTCAGAGACTCAAGGGCTGAATGGTTTCTCTCATCTGTGGAAGCTAGAATACATCGGGAAGCAGTATTTTAGATGGCTAAGCTAATAACCTCAAATTGTATGATTCTCAACGCAACTACTCCCTAGGGTAGTTGGAGGCGTAGGGTGGGGGACGGGGTGGAGGAAGGGCTTAGGAAGAACACCTAGGAGACTGGAGGGTGGGAATGTGGGGGAATCATCTCAGAAGGAGATCTCTGACCTCCACGAGATACCCATTTAACTCAGGAGTTCTTCTGGAGGAAACAGCAACATGGGGAAACCAAGCTGGGCATCCATGACATGGCATTAGCCTTGGATAACTAAGTATATATACATTTGTTCTTCAATGTTTGATAATGTTTCACCCTCAATTGTAACTCCATATTCATCTAATAAAAAAAAAAAGAGCTCAGGAGCAAGAAAGCTACCAGGTAATGATAAACTGAGGATGGAAGTACAGAACTAAAACACAATGATGTGTGGGAAAGTGGTTCAGCACCTTAAATGACAAGGTCTGAGACAGAATGTCCAGCCATGCCAAGATCAGGGGTAGAGAAGGGGGAAGAACAGCCTAGCCTACAAAGAGAACGAGGAACTAAAGGACGAGGTGGCTGAGATACTGGGGACAGGGAGGAGAGTAAGAGGCAAATGGTGGGAGGTGAAGGAGGGCTGATTCTGCAGGGTTCATCGACCAACGTACAGTTCATACCCAATGCCAGATGCAATGGAGAGGCACTGTGGGCTTCAGCATGGGGAAGATTAGTGACTCTGAAGAAAAAGCGGATAATGGGAGGGGAGAGGAGCAGGGAGTGAAACTAAAAAGGAGAAAGAATATATCAAGTTTTCAAGAGCAAAACAAATTCAACTTTTGGCTAGAATTTTTCCATGCTGTAGTGTATGTATGAACAAGAATATCAAGATGTACTATAATACTTCATTAAAGAATGTCTTCTTTTCTAGCATACGTACAAACTTCATCCGGATAAGACTAAATTCACGGCAGTCACTGATACTCCTGTTCTACTGCAAGCCCAGCTCAACACCAAACAGCTCAGTGACGTAAGTGCCTGTTGATGCAGGTTTGGGTGACCAGGGTGGCTTATTTAAACTATCAGCATTTACGAGCTTAATCTTTATGGACTCATCTACCATCCCAATAATGTCACTGTCTAGAACTTGTTTAATAAAATGCAAATGAAGCTCCTAGATTGAACTGTAGCTTGAGGAAAACCATGTTAGACAATAAAAGTAACATACATTTCTTCAATACCATGCTGATTTTTAGTACAAGCACCTAACTCATTAGGATCTATTACATGCACATTAATATTTCATGCCAACTGGAATAAAGTACCAACAAATGTGTCTATTGTGTAGATAAAAAGGCAAACATTCATATTGTTGAGTTTGCTAACAAAGACTTTACCAAACAAAAGAGATCACAGTAACACCAACGTCTTCAGGCAATAATAAGGGACCTAGTAGAGAAAGATCTACAGAATTAAAATAGTGACATTGGAAAGACTGGATAGGCACTTTAAATTTTTAGATAGGAAATGTCTAAGGCAGGAATGGTCCAACCATGTCGGAATCGGGAAGAGCAACACACGCAGCTCAAACATGCACATTCATGAGATTAGCCAGTGACTGTCAACAGTCGTTTCTGAGTCAGGGTGCCTGGGGGATCCTGCATTCTGACTCTGTAATGAGCTGTTAGATGCTGCTGCTGCTGCTGTGATTGAACAGCCAAACACTAAGAATATTGACCAGGCTAGACTCGGCAAGCTACGAGGAATGAGGTACTGTGCAGTGGTCTAGTTACAGAGCCCTTCATGCTGGCCCAGTTAGGCCGCAGGCTCTGCTCAGGTCTTTTCAATCTTGCGCATTTTGCCTTTAACTCTAAAATTCAACTGCCTCATTCCCTCTTTATACTCCCTTCCACCTAACATCACCTTTTTAAAAATTTTATATCCTATCCTTAATATTTTAATGGGAAATTATTTATCTTTGAGCTTAGTATTTTACTTATTAGTATTGGCTTTTGTTGCTGCTCTGATTGCAGAATTCCGTAGGTTTTGAGTTTTCATACCCTCCAGGCACAGCCTAGTGATGTTCATGGGATTTGTGTTTCCCACGTGTATAGTGTAAGGGTAATTACACAAATGGAGACGTGGAGTCTGGTTGTACCACCATCCCTGAAAGAATGAGAACTCAGATCCTGTGCTAGACTTTTTATAGGATTTATTAACTGTTTGAGGCATTTATCTTGGGGGGAAAAAAGGCATCAAAAAATTAGGTATATTCACTGCCATACATAAATTCAAGGAAATTGCTATCCTGCACTGTTTGGATATCTATTTTAATCTATTTCTGTTGCTATAACAACATACCTGAGACCAAGTGATATATAAAGAATAGAGGTTTATAAATAAATCTCTCATATTTCTGGAGCCTGAGAAGTCCAGTAATGTGGTGCCAGCATATGGTGAGATTCCTTGCTGAATTATAACATGGCAAGACATCTAACCCCCCAGAGTCACTTGTATAATGAAGTCACTATGGATTGATGGATTAAAGGACTATCACAGGAGTCCCACCACTAATGTATACCTTTGGGGATTAACTTTCCAACCCACCACTAATTTATAACTTTTGGGATTAACTTTCCAATATATAAAACTTGGGGACACATTCACTCATAGCAATATAATCTGTTTTTCAGCTGAATTACAAAGCAAAACATGAAGGTGAGAAGTTCAAGTGCAACGTACCAGCTGATGCTCCAGAGTTCATCCAACATAGAGTCAATGCCTACAACCTGAGTGATGTAAGTACTAAAGCCTCAGAAGCCTGCTGAAAAGAGGAAATGTTATGCTTGTTTAAATAAGGAGTTATGTACATAAACGGTTGTTGAAATTGTTACCAGAGTGGACCAAATGCATATAACACTCTTAACTATCAGATTTCATTTTCCAAGGTTTCTGATTATCAGAAGCTTTCTCTTTGACCCTCTGCTAATCCGAAGAATGTTATAAGATCTCTCTGAAGTAAATGTCCCCTTTCACCTTTTAAGTAGTTGTCATTTTGTATTATACATCAGGATAATAATCTTTAGAAAATTTCCATAACATTAAAAAGAGTGTTCTGATACTGAGTGATAAGGAGAAAGAAACCAGATAGATAAATCAATAATTATGCTACCATTTGGTAAATAAAGTATTTATAGGTGAAATAAGCCTACATACACCAATCATAAATTGATTTTTTTTACTGGATTCATCCATGTTCAATGTTGCTTTTATAATTCTCTACTGAAATTTTTCTCTAGAATATTTACAAGCAGGACTGGGAGAAGAGCAAAGCTAAGAAGTTTGACATTAAAGTGGATGCCATCCCCCTGCTGGCCGCCAAAGCCAACACCAAGAACACCAGTGATGTGAGTGTGGCCTTTCTGTCTGCGCAGGTGGCCCCGGGCTGTCTCCTGGAGAGTGGGATCCAGCATGGGTGGTGTCTTTGCAGGTGATGTACAAGAAGGACTATGAGAAGAGCAGAGGGAAGATGATTGGTGCCCTCAGCATTAACGATGACCCCAAGATGCTGCACTCCCTGAAGACAGCCAAAAACCAGAGTGATGTGAGTGCCATCTTATCTCCCTGTTGCGTTCTATGCTGATGGGCACCCACGTTCATAAGAAGCTGCTAGAACTTTAGAAGTATTTCTCAAACTCTTGCACATCTCATGTTTGACGAGAGAAATTGCTGATTGGTGCTTAATGTCCATTTCATTTTGGAAAATGTATCCGTTAACATTTAATTTTCAGTTGTAGCTTTCACAACCTTGGAAAATATCAGTAGATGTTTCCATGTTTTAAGTAAATAACTTTTAAAAGGGTGGTTTTAAAACTACTTTGGAAGAAAATTATGAATCACAAAGTAAAATCTGAATATAGCTATTAATGCTTTGTATTGACTTTATTAGTACTGACCTAGATCTAAGAAAATACTGCACTGATTATTGGCTCCTTGGCAAACATATTAAAAAACATGGACCACCTCTCTAGGATAAAAAAAAAAACTTTTTTTTCATGCCTTTTGCCTAGATTGGAGCTTGTAGATTCTGTATAAAGAGCATCTAGGGGTCCGGCACAGTGGCACACACCTTTTAATCCTAGTAACTCTGGAGATGGAAGCAGGAGGATTGTGAGTTCAAAGCCAGCCTTAGCAACTTAGTGAGGCCCTAAGCAATTTAGCAAGGCTCTGCCTCAAAATAAAAATAAAAAGCACTTGGGATGTATCTCGGTGGTTAAGTGCCCCTAGGTTCAATCCCCAGTACAAAAAAATTAAAAAAAATCATCTAAGGGCCATCTATCATTTTTACAGTTTTTACTCTAGAGGGGAAAACATTTGCTATTGCAAATTACAGTATAAATTGTGTTTAAAAGCATGTTTAGAGTAATAATGTTCAGCATAGCTTTCAAATACTTTTGTTTTCATGACAAAGGAAGACATTTGTATCATTTATCTATGTTTATATATTTCTTCATTATTGTGTCAGTGCTCACATATATAATCCTATCTGTTCACTAGTTCCTTTTCCCCTCTCAAGAAGGTTATAGCTCCCCATGGACACCACACATAACTTTATCTTTCATTTTTCATTCTATCATTGCATTAGAACACTAGGCACAACATAATAAATACTTGTTAAATGATATTGGCAACTGAAAGATATAGTCTGAGCCATTCTCACATAACATCCAGGCTGCCTAACATCCAGAAAAGCCATGTGGACCTTTGACAACATTTTATATGCATGGATACGTGTCAGCTGTGTTAAGTCAAACAAGAGAGTCAAAACAATTTGGTAAAAAAACATTTCTACATACCAACTACAGTTGTAACGTTGCTTTATCAGTTTTTCTTTATGTTCTTGCATCCATGATAAGTTTGCATGTTATCATAAGCCAGGGTCAAGATTTTACAATTAAGGGCTAAATTATTCAGGAAAATGAGTGTCCACCGAATGAGAAGGAACATTGAGTTTCTGTAGCTGAGAGACCAGACCCCTTGTGAAAGGAATTGCTACAGAAGATAACGCCAGCGGTACTGCCAGCTCCGCCCTGTCTCTAACACTTACATGATTATAGGAAGATAGTGGGGTTATACTTTCCCTACAGGTAATGGGTCTTTCTTAAAAGAATTGGTGAGTGGATATGATGAAGCCAGGACTTTGACCTAATTAGCACCCTGTCTAACCATTCCAGAAAACCTGCCAGGGAAGGTGCTTCTTAAGGTCTAACCAGGACATTTGCTCTATGAGAACACTGCGCATAAGGGCAATGTTACTTTAATTACTCAGTTTCACAAATTTTTCACCCTGAGGTCTTATAACATTTGCAATCTGAAGTGTCTTTGAAATCATTACCCAAATTTAACTTGGTATGAGAGGGGGAAAAAAAAGTATTTGCTATGCTCAGTGGGACTTACCTACTGTCAAGAATAGAACAGTCAAGGGTTGGGGATTCAGCTTGGTGGCACAGTGCTTGCTTAGCATATGCAAGGCCCTGAGTTCCTCAACCCTGAAGAAAAAAATAAAAACAATAAAACAATCGGGCTGGAAAAAAAATCAGTAACCAAACATTTTAAAATGACTCTAGAAAGCTAAGAAGTGAATTCCATAGTCTTGTTTGAAGTAGACATTTTACAAAATCAGAGGTTTGAAATGATTGTCTTGTGACTTTTATAAATAAAAAATGTTGCTCGACTGGAAAACTCCTCAAAGGCTAGATGGCATTAATAGAACGCTTGCTCTTAGCCCTTGAGAAAATCTGTCTTAAAATAATCCTGTTGAAGCTGTGGCCCTTTCCTTGTGTCTGTTGTGACTCTCTGGCAGCTGGGTTTTCACTTTTGTTTGTTTTTGTTATTGATCTAAAAATATTTGGGAAGTTCCATCTTTGTATGATTTTTCTGAGGGATTTCAATGATGGGTGACAGGTATAACCAAATTTGGGGACAAAGTTATGACTCGGATATTTATCTATTTTTCTAAATTCTGTTTTCTGTATATTTCTGGAAATCCACTGAGGATTTTTGGTAATAAATGATCATTTCCTTTTCACAGCGTGAATATCGTAAAGACTATGAAAAGTCAAAGACGATCTACACAGCACCTCTCGATATGCTCCAAGTCACTCAGGCTAAGAAATCTCAAGCGATTGCCAGCGATGTGGACTACCAGCACATCCTACACAACTACAGCTACCCGCCAGATAGCATCAATGTGGACCTGGCCAAGAAGGCCTACGCGCTGCAGAGCGACGTGAGTCATGGCTTTTCTCTCTTTGGAAGGTGGGGACTGACAAAGTATTTATACATCCAGTGATGTTTTTGGCACTTTCCAGAGACATCTGTGTTGTCTTTCGCGTGTAAGCAAATAGGTAATAGGAAGCTGCCCCTGTGGTTCTACAGGAGCCTGCCCCTCAGGGTTAGGGGCCCCTGTCTGGCATGCACTCTGACTCTTGCCCTTTGGAAAAGTTGTCCATCTTGCTGAGTCTAGACTCCCCCTCTGTTAAACTGGAAGAAAATGAAAGCAGTTTGGAGGATTTAAGTGGATGTCAGATACTTAGTATGGTGCCAAAGCCTTGGTAAGCAATCAAGAAACATTATTATTATAATAATGATCACATTCATATTATATACACACACACACACACACTCTCTCTCTCTCTCTCTCTCTCTCTCTCTCTCTCTCTTTGCAGCACTGGGGATTGAACCCAGGGGTGTTCTACGTTGAACTATATCCCTAGCCTTTTTTGAGTCACTGGGATTATAGGTGTGCACCACAATACCTGACTTACATTCATCATTATCAATAATTTCTACATAATTACTATTGCCTGAAAAAATACAGCATTTGCAAAATCATTTTTATAGTTGTTTTTTTCTCCAGATCGTAACTAGGCAAATTAATTTCAGCTCCACCATTAAGTACTTTATTCTAACAATTGCATTTTAAAAAATATAAAATATACATACCATAAAATGGTACTTATGCCAACTAGAAGAAAAGAAAACCTCAGGGTTATTAAATCTCTCACCAAAGATAGATAGATGGATACCTTCAAGTACAGTAAAAATAATGAAGCTGGTCAGAAATTCTAAAAATGTTTTGGGTGAAATGTGATTTTATGTAAGAAGGATCTCACTGAGCAAAGAAGAGTAACTTTTCTCTCGGTGTTCCAGGTGGAATACAAAGCCGACTACAACAGCTGGATGAAAGGCTGCGGCTGGGTGCCTTTTGGGTCCTTAGAAATGGAAAAGGCAAAGCGAGCTTCAGAGATCCTTAATGAGGTAAAGCCACCGGGTGTGTCAGAGAGGTCTGAACATGTCCTGTTAAACTTTCAGAACGGTGGGAAGTACCACCTTTCTGCCTCATTCTTTGGTCATTTATTACCGAGGAAAAAAAAAGTCACATGCATGAGTTATTTGGGGAGAAAAGCTTACTTCTTAACCAAAGTTTCTCATGCTAACCACTTGTAACAGAAATATTTCTAATAATTTTATTGAGATATAATTTCCATACCACAAAAATCACCTATTTTATGCATGTACCTTGACAGGTTTTTATAATTCATATAACTGTGCAGTCATCGCCACAAATTAATTTTAAATGCTACCAATTCTGCTTCCTTCTTTAGAGCCATTGCTGATCTGTTTTCTGTCTCTATAGGTTTAATTATTCTAGAAATTTCTTTTGGAAATAGTTGAGATGCTCTGTCGCTATAGGTTTAACTATTCTAGAAATTTCTTTTGGCAATAGTTGAGATGTTCTGTCTATAGGTTTAACTATTCTAGAAATTTCTTTTGGAAATAGTTGAGATGCTGTCGCTATAGGTTTAACTATTCTAGAAATTTTTTTTGGCAATAGTTGAGATGTTCTGTCTCTATAGGTTTAACTATTCTAGAAATTTCTTTTGGCAATAGTTGAGATGTTCTGTCTCTATAGGCTTAACTATTCTAGAAATTTCTTTTGGCAATAGTTGAAATGCTGTGTCTCCATAGTTTTAGCTGTTCTAGAAATTTCTTCTAAATATGTACTCTTCTCATAATGGTTTTGAGGTTATTCTCATTTCTGTACATATTCTTCTTTCCTTTTTCTTAAGCAATATTCCTTTGTATGGATGTTCCACATGTTGATGAGCTCTTTGCCAGATGGTGGATGTGTGGATTGTTTCCGTTTGGGGGTGGTTTTGAGTTATGGAACGGATATACAAATTTTCTTTGCAGAGTTATGCCCCATACTGTATTCTTAATGGCTCTGAAGTAGCATGTAAGTTACTATTCAGTCTAAGAAGAAATAAGTCTTCAGATTCAGGCTTGTAAAGCAGCAGCTATCAGTTCCTTCTCCATCAAGACGGAAAACTGTCACCGTTTTCAGGTGGATACGTCATCAAGGCGGGCACACTATAAAACACAGAGGTGCTGAGTGACTGTTCTTCAGGCTCAAGTTTCTTCTTATTGTTGCCTTGTACTTTCTTTGGTTTGGTTTTGGCAAAAATAATTTTGCCTACTCAGTTTTCAGAAATAGATTTTCTGGGTTGGTGGTTTTCAGAAGGCTGAAGTTGAAAAAAATGTTACTAAGTATGCAAAAGTGAGATGTATAAGATACACAAAGGAGGAGGGCTGGAAAACAGAATAAAGGAACAAGGGCTAGAAGCTGCCAGTTGCCAGTTGAGCCTCCTTCCCAAAGGACTGTGTCTTTAGCCCTTTGGTAATAACATGTGAACAAGTCACAGCAGCGCTTGCAAAGCAGAAGTGTGCTCTGTCTCATTAGTAACCTCTGAGTGACAGGGGCAATGACATTCCTAAATACTTGATAGTGTCATACAAAGAAACCTAAGCTCCTTGCTTTGCTGTTCTGCTAATGCTTTAGAAAATTCTGTGATGTTTCTGGACTCTGCGTAGCTCAGAGGAACCTTCTTTGTTCTCCTAAGCAAGAAATTAAGGGAGTAGTTTAATTCTAGTTACTGAGAGTTACAGTCATCTGTTCTCCCCAAAACACCCATAATTAAACTGATTTTTAAAAACACTTTTGTATTGTATTCAATTTTTTTTGTGTAAGCCAATCAAGACTCTAGCATTTTTACATTTTTATTCCTTTTCTCTCCAAAATAAAGTTCCAAGATTTTGATACGTTAGCCTTCAGTGAAAAGTAATACAAATTTCTTTTTGATTCACCAAACAGAAAAAATATCGCCAACATCCAGATACACTCAAGTTTACCTCAATTGAAGATGCTCCGATTACAGTACAGTCTAAAATAAACCAGGCCCAGAGGAGTGATGTAAGTATTCATCCTACCAATATCTTATTAACTATAACTAATACACATGTGTTTGTATTTCAAATGTACTGATCACGTGTAGCATTGTACAATCTAAAGAGCTTCACTGACATGAGCAACTATATGATTTTCCGGCTGTTCGTTAATAAAGCATCTTCAGAGAATTATGGACACAGTACTGACTATCCTTTCAGCACTTGGCAATACTTTCTAAGGAAAAGGTATGAGGGACTTCTCTTAATGAACCGAAAGAATGAATACAGGCACTACATAAATGGAATAGTTATATTTTAAGTCAGAGTTGGAACAAAAGTCAGTCAAAACCACCCTGAAATCCATTTAGTCACCCATATAAGTGTTTACTGTATTCTACCCTGTTAACCTTTCCCAGGTGCAGAAAAGTATCTGGAGTTAATATTGCCATCAGGTCACCTCCCTGGGCTAAGTTCCACCGGTGTCCCTCTATCTAGGTCCTGGGATTCCTACTGTATACCAAGAAATCTTTGCCAAGACTAAACCAGCTCTGAGATAGGCCCCTGTGTAACCGCACTTGGACCTCAGGTGCCTATGGATATGTGCAGATGAATATGGGAAGAGTGCAGGCAATGACCTTCCTAAAACCACCCTGTGTAAATTGATCCCCTCTGAAATTATTTTCCTGTGAACTTAAATGCTTCTCTTTCCATTATTTATGCACATTTTCTCTTCCAGATTGCTTACAAAGCCAAAGGAGAGGAAATTCTGCACAAATACAATCTGCCCGCAGACCTGCCGCAGTTCATTCAGGCTAAAGTGAATGCCTACAACATCAGTGAGGTGCGTGTGTAGACTTGGTCTGACGTGTGTCCGGCTTCAGCTGATGTAGACTTGGGTGAAACTCAAATGATGTTTTTGTTTTAGAACATGTACAAAGCAGACTTGAAAGACTTGAGCAAGAAAGGTTACGACCTGAGGATTGATGCCATTCCCATCAAAGCTGCCAAAGCGGCCAGGCAGGCTGCCAGTGATGTAAGTCCCGCGTGGTCATGTGTGTAACTAGAATCCCTGGGCAGTTGGGTTTGGGGCCTGATGGGCTGGCCAGAAGTTGCCACATCTTCTGTCCCTGACTGGAAGCAAGTCTGGCTGAAAACTGCTCAGGAAAGAAAGTTCAGATCTGAATTTTCTTGGAGGACAGGATTGGCACGACCTGATGAATCCTCATCAAGGCCCTCTTTTCAAATCCTTATCTATATTTCTGCACAAATTCACATTGCCTCTCTTGTGGAAATGAAGAAACAATTTACCATTTAAATCATCATAGTCTCCTGATGATAAAATTTTATCTCAAAACTTTAAATGATTACCCTCTTTCCCATTTTTCCCTTCATTACATCTACAGCCTGGTGTTTAGGCGTCAAGTTTCAAACCTCCAAGTGGTCAGAAGCTCCCATTAAAGAATTTTAAGGAGCTCAGGATGGAGCTCAGCAGCAGAGTATGTGCTTAGCATTCACAAGACCCTGGCTTCAATTCCCAGGACACCAAAAATAATATTAATAATTTTAATCTTACTCTTTATCACTTTATCCCAAATATGAACTGAAGTTACTATGCTCTTTGAGATTTAAATAAAACTGGCTCAAGGCCACACCTATTGTCCTATAGGAAATGGAGTCCACCACCCCATGAGTTCTACAAACACTCTGAGGTTTTTGCTTTAGGACTCACCTCTGGCTTCTGGTTTGCTTGTGCTCACCTGGACGCACCTCTGGTAGATCTATTTCTCTTTCTGCTATGCATGACTCAGAGATAGAGTAGCCCTTTCTTTCTTATTTCCTGGAAAATTCCAAGCACATCTACATACAACCAAACACAATTGGCATTTTTACATTGTACCAATGTAGACACATTACAGTTAAACAGCAATGTCCTTGTCCTGAGAAGCCCCACTACCTAAAATTTCCCCCAGCCGATTTTCTCTGTGGGTGTGCTCCTGCACCACCCTGTGCCCCCATGTGCTGCAAACATTTCCTCATCTCTCTGCTGCTGTTCCTCAGGGCCCTCTCCAGCTCTCCCCAGGGAAGCTCAGTTTACCACCCTTTACTGTTCAGAGCCCTTCAGTGTTCCCCACTATTGGCTTGCTCTGAGTCTCCCTTTGAGTAACCAAGGAAAATCAAAATTCTACTACTAAAATTCAGTAGCTAATCCAATAGCCAGCTGTGTGGGACTCTAACCCCAAGCACAATGTAATTGGTAGAGAATTGGAAAGGAAGAAAATAGAGACTTGTTACTAATATGAAATATGGTACCATCACCATCCCAACCTCTCTTGGGTGGGCAGAAGTAGATATGGACACCCAAATGGTTTCTAAACATTTTTATATTATCAGGCTACATTTCAAAGTGCAGTTGGCCCTTCATATCCTTGGATTCTGCATCCATAGATTCAACCAACTTAAGATTAAAAAATTTTGAAATAAGATAGGCATGGTGGCACACAACTGGAATCCCAGCTCTTTTGGAGGCTAAGGCGGGAGGATTACAAGTCTAATGTCAACCTGCAAACTGAGGGACATCCTGTCTCAATAAATTATAAAAAGGGCTGTAGATATACCTCAGCAGTATATTGCCTCTGGGTTCAATTCCCAATATGGCAAAAATATATAATATATATGCATATATATATATATATATTTCCATAGTGAACATGGGTAATTTCCTAAATAATATATAAGTATTTACAAAGCATTTACATTGTATTAGGTATCATAAATTAGATTATTTAAAGTATAAATAAAGGTGTACATAGGTTATATGCCAGTACTTTGCATTTTATACAAGGGATTTAATTATGGCATCTGGGGTGGGATGGGGAGGATCCCAGAACCAATCATTTTGAGGTATGACTGCATATACAGTGAATACCTAATTGTTTATCAAAGAATAGTAATTTCTGGAAAGCTTAAAACTTTGAATCATGACCTCATTGTTCCGTAAAATCTTCAAAACTACATTGAAAATGTGCGCTATTTTGTGTCTAATAGGTTCAATACAAAAAAGATTATGAAAAAGCTAAAGGGAAAATGGTTGGCTTCCAAAGTCTCCAAGATGATCCTAAACTGGTTCATTATATGAATGTGGCCAAGATACAGTCGGACCGGGAATACAAAAAAGATTATGAAAAGACAAAGACCAAATACAACACACCCCATGATATGTTCAATGTCATGGCGGCCAAGAAAGCCCAGGATGTCATCAGCAATGTCAACTATAAGCATTCTCTCCATCATTACACGTACCTGCCCGACGCCATGGACCTGGAGTTGTCCAAAAACATGATGCACATACAGAGTGATGTAAGTGACACATGCTCCCACAGGAAACCCCCTCGCAGTCCGAGCCTGCCGGGGCCTCACTCCTCTTTCTCCCGTGCTGTAGAACGCCTACAAGGAGGACTACAACACCTGGATGAAGGGCATCGGCTGGATCCCTATTGGCAGTCTAGACATAGAAAAAGTTAAAAAGGCTGGAGATGCCCTGAATGAAAAGAAGTATAGGCAACATCCTGACACCCTCAAGTTTACCAGCATCGTGGACTCCCCAGTCATGGTCCAGGCAAAGCAGAACACACAGCAAGTCAGCGACGTGAGTACACGGGAGGGCAGATGGTATGGAGCAAGGTCTCTGAAAAGATGGCCTTTGGCCCAGTGTTCATGCCTCTGCGCTAATAACTTGTCATTTTAATGTTGTGTATTTAACTTAAAAATTAGTTATTTGTAGTTTAGGCACTAAATTTTTCTTAGTTTTTTAACTTCCTTTAAACATTTTCCTTTTTTGCTGCCTTTAAAAGATTTTGTAATTGGATACATTTGACATGGTGCAAAAAATTCTAATTCTATGCTTTAAAAGGATAGCAAAAGCATTCTACTCAATTCCTTTAAGGAGTGTTTTTGGACACATACCATGTGCCAGACACTGTATTATGTCCTAATGGCATAAAAAGATAAAGTAGATGAAGATCAGTGAGATATAGGAACTAAGAAGGGCTGGGCATGTAGCTCAGTTGTAAGGTGCATACCTCACATGCATGGAGCCCTGGTTCCATCCCCATCTCTTTCTCTTTTTCTTTCTCTCTGTCTCTCTCTCTCACACACGCGCGCCCACACACACACACGAATTAGCAAGAATATGGAACAAGAGCATAAGAAAAACCACGGGTAGAAGCAGAGCGTTGCCATGCCAGATGATGAAACTGCAGGAGGGCAGGTTTTAAGTACGGACAAGGGAAGGGGAAGTGGGAAACGGCCTACCAGAGTTTTCCCAGTGTGGGAGGGAGCACTATAAAGATAGGAAGGAAGGAATCAAGACAGTAAAGAGGTCAGGACTGTAGCCATCATTGAGTCTCTTTTCTACTAATTTGTAGAGTCTGAAAATTATGGGGTAGGTGGTGGGAGAAGTACAAGATTTTCATTTTTTTATTGGTTCTTTTTTAAATATACATTACATTAGACTATACCATGATATAATTATAAAAGTATGGAGTATAATTTATTCTGATTCAGTCCCCACAATTTCTCCTTCCCCTCTGCTCCTCGCACCCCCTGTTCTTTCTAGATGTGTATGACAATAGAATAAACCATGGCGGAGTCACATCAGGTCTGTGTTTAAAAAATGACTCCCAGCAAAAGAAAAAAAAGTGTAGAGACTGTAAGGGACAGATGAGAGATCAGAGGAAAGAACTGGAGTTGGAAGGCTATTGCAGAAATCAAAGAGAGGACTTCATTGAAAAACCAAGGCGCTAGCAATGGCAATGAAGGGAATGGTCTTAGAGGGCAGAGACTGTGCATGTTTAGGTATCATTCCTAAAGGCAGTGAGAAATTAACAATAATTCCTGGGTTCCTAAAAATAAATTCCACGGTATTTGGAGATCAATTTGGATACCAACCATTTATTATTTTACTTGTGGCACATACATACACACAGTCTACATGAGATATTCCACATAGTCACCCTTGAGAAGTAGGGGTATAATGAAAAATGACAACTGAGAGACAAAATCTGCTTCCCATTCTCACACTGTATTTTAGTTTTAGTTTTATTCTCTATTAACAAGAGGTTACAGTAAGATCTTTACATCATGTACTTTGATATTCTTCCATGAAAAATGTATATAATTCTTTACAATAATAAAATATGGTAAATGTAAAATGGTAAACCTTCGGAGAGTACCAGATTTATGTATAATCACCTGCACTTAAGAAAATTATTATTTTTTGACATTATAACCAAGAGTTTATTGACAAAAGAAATAATGAACTTAGACACATATGATTTCAGGGAATTTGAAAAACAAAATCCGAAACTGCCAATTAGCCTTTTGGCAACACTTCTTCAAAAATGGAATGCTGTGACAGTTCCGTTTTCCAATAATTCCACTGGACTCCCATGTATATCCCCTGCATCTTCTGATTACAGTCCACCACCAAGTTACATAGATTTATAGTACAACACCAAATGATGCTTCAGTGCCTGGTTCCGTTTAAGAAAATTATTATAGGCTTTTACTGATAACAATCACAAAGGCTTTAACAGAAATAAAAGCCTCAGTCTAACTGCTAATTCCATTCTAGGAATAAAAAAACCCGGAAATAACAAATTAAAAAAAAAAAAAACTAACAAAACTCTTACAGCTGTTAACTCCACTGGTAAAAATTAAGCTATTCTGGCTTTGGTACATTCTATTATTCAATTTCATGTTTGAATTTACTTTCTGGTCTATTTTCTTGAAGGCTTTTTCTCTGTTTTAACACAAAGAAATTTTTAGTCTTCCTGAAGATAATAAGATACTTGTTTTTTTTTTAAATAAGAAAATGCCTTTGATTTTTAACAATAAAAATGGGAGACAGTGCCAAGATTAGCGTAAGCGTGCACTTGATGGATCTCCCTTTCTGCGTGCTGTGTAAAGCTGCTTTTTTTGTATCTGTACTGCAGATCTTATATAAAGCTAAAGGAGAAGATGTGAAACATAAATACACCATGAGTCCTGATCTTCCACAGTTCATCCAGGCTAAGTGCAATGCTTACAATATAAGTGATGTAAGTAGCATCTTTGGGGTGTGAACTCAGAGCTGATAATAAAATAGTAGAATTTTAGAGTAAGAGAATACCTTGACAGATCAGTTTTCCACATAGCCCCTGGTGGTGCATGCCCCATGCTGATGTTCTTTGCTTCTTGAGTTGGTCCTTTTTAAGGTAGGGAAACTGCAGGAACATAGTCTTTATGTACAGCCCACCATTAATTTCCCTAAAATTTCCACTTAGTTTCCCTAGTTTTGCACATAGGGGAGGTTATTATTCTACATAAAAACGAGAATAAAATCACTATTTTTTTTTCATGACCGCCTTAAAATTTCTCAAGTTGACCACTAGGTCCTCTCTTGACTTTCCGGACTGAACAGCTTTGTTCCTCTTGACGTTCCTCATACACCAGGTTCTCCAGAGCCTTCTTTACTCTCCCCTGGATCCATTCCAGCTTTCAGTATCCCTGTTCAGTATGTTCCAAAACCTGACTTGGGTGAATAAAGAGTGTAGAGTCCAGGAATTTCATGCTGGAAATAAAGTGGGAAACTTTGCTGCTGTGACTTCCTAGAAGAATGTGTGCAAGAGGCGATTCCTTTAGCTTACTTCTGGAAGAGAACAAAACAACTCCTGTTGTTCAACACACAGCGTGCTGACACATCCTTTTCTGCCTTTTTTCTATCCTAGGTCTGTTACAAACGGGACTGGCATGATTTAATAGCCAAGGGCAACAATGTCTTGGGTGATGCTATCCCCATCACTGCAGCCAAGTCATCAAGAAACATTGCCAGCGATGTGAGTAAAAATTTTACATGCAATTTGAGTGATTGCCTTTTAAAAAAATAATCAAATGTGTGCTTATTTAAATGGATACTACATTGAAAACAATATGTTGAACTAATAACATTCACATTCTCAACAAAAGATTGTGTGGAAAACCTGTCACTTTTTCAACATTTTTGTGATTCTATTCGGTTGACCCTACTTGGTAGAGCTGTCATAAATCTGAAAGTGGCATTCGCCCCTGATTCATAGCCCAAATTACCTTTGCTGACACATTTCCCTGACAACCCACATTTATTTTCATCGGAAACACCCTGAGTGACACTAACATGTCAAATTCAAATGACTGCCTCATTATCATTGCATTAGAGAGACTGAAAAGACACGTGAATGCACATATTTTATAAACCATATTTTTTTTTTTTACAAAGCCCATTTTTTTAGGATATAAATTTGATTCAGGTAACTTGATGGTCATTTCATCGGTAATTTTTTAAAAAGTATCCACTTATCCCATCTTTGAAAAACATGGTTCATTGTCACACACTATTCCAGGGGCTGCCATCTTGCTTTAAGAAAGCAACCATGTGTTCAGCCCGCGTAGGATATCAGGCTATAAGGACTCAGTAGCGTTTCTTATAGGAACTATACTGAAAACATCTTCCGCAAGACTTTGCACACAGTGCACATTGCTGTGAAATATATTCCTTGTTTAAGTCAAGAGCAAAATTCTAAAGTAGATCCTCTTTTTTTTTTTTTTTTTCTTGACAATTGCACAATGCTTTCACTATATGCCTAGTAATCGTTTGATAATCCTTTGACCTGCTAAACCCTTGTTTAGAAATGCATACTTACACTGCAGGAACTCGGTGTCTGCAGGATTTAGGTGGATTTGAATTGCCTCTAAAATTGAGGTTCTGACCTATTACAGGATAGCTCAATCTGCCTCCCATTGCTGATCCCAGCGGTGAGAAACCTTGAACAGATTAGCTTTTTTGATTCCATTTTTACTGACAAGAAAAGCCTACAGCAGGTGCTACCCTTACCTTAGCTCCTTAATTCATTTGCAGCTGTTCCAGCTGCGTGGAAGGGGACTGTGATCAGAGGGTAGGTGAAGGAAGGGCCAGCTCCCTGCATAGCTGCCCTTAGAATCACACATGGGTTCAGGAAGAGTCACATCTCTGTGAAACCAGGATATATCGGTTTTTATTTTTTAAACAGGGACAGTGAGAGAGGATCAATTTTATTTAGTTCTCCATGTCGCTCATTGCTCCAACATTCCGTTGTATATGAGGTGCTGAGTTCAAATCCGCAAGTGTCCTCGCACATGCCAGGCAAGCGCTGTAACTGCTGAACCACTACTGCACCCCGATATATTGGTTTTATATTTGGAAGGTGTCATGTTCATATCAGGTGTGGAAATTCACTTGGTTTTAAATATGGTTCATCTATAGGAGTAGAGACACTGAAAAAGAAAAAAGAAAACTTGTCTTGAATTTATCATAACATTCTCTTAAAATCCCAGCTGAGGGGGCTGGAGCCGTGGCTCAGCGGTTACAGCACTTGCCTTGGATGTGCAAGTCAGCGGGTTCGAACCCCAGCACCATGTACACAACGAGATGTCAGAGTAACGAAGGCCAAATGAAAACTAAATAAAACTGATTCTCTCTGTCCCTCTCTTACCTCTCTTAAAAAAAAAAAAAACAAAAAACAAAAAAAAACCCTGAAATTTTGTTTTTCACTCTGAAATTTCTGACAGTGTGCTTTGCTTTTCTTGTTTCCTGTTCCTAAAAGCCACAGTGTACTGAGTGCCTCTGTGAATGAAATGGTTGCACCCAGGGTTATCAATGCTTAGGACTGATATTTGTTCTCAAATAATTTTCTAACCATATTCTGCCTCTGCAGTACAAGTACAAAGAAGCTTATGAGAAGTCAAAGGGAAAGCATGTGGGCTTCAGAAGCCTGCAGGATGATCCTAAGCTGGTCCACTACATGAACGTGGCAAAGCTGCAATCTGATCGTGAATACAAGAAGAACTATGAGAACACAAAAACCAGCTACCACACACCTGGGGACATGGTTAGCATTACAGCTGCAAAGATGGCCCAGGATGTGGCCACCAATGTCAACTACAAACAGCCATTGCATCACTACACTTACCTACCGGATGCCATGAGTCTCGAGCACACAAGGAATGCGAACCAAATTCAGAGCGATGTAAGTGTATACCATAATAGACCCAGGGATCTTGGTACTTAAAGGATGATCATTTCCCTCCATTTTATTAGACTTCAGATATAATAAGATATTTGAAAAATACACTTTAACATAAACAACATTTGTTGAAAATAGCATGGTAGATAAGGTATGTTTTTGTTGACTTTCTGTGCTTAGTCATTGACACTGTTTGTTAATTGATGGGTGAAAGGTACAACTAACTTTCATTAACTATGCAAGCCACCTTGATTCTCCGCCAGAGGTACTCCTGTGGCCTGCTTCAAAGGTGACTGTTGTATAATGCAAAATAGAAGTCTTGATGCTTTCTGAATTAAGGAAAGTTTTTCTTTACTTCTAAAACAAGGTCACACTGTCATCCATGCAAATCTATGTAATGAATCATCTAAAATGAACTGGGGAGGTTTTGTGCTTGCAGCATGATTCATGGAGAGCCGCACAGGGAGGTCTTTAACATTCAGGGCATTTCTTTCCGCAGGAGCCAGATTTCTGTAAGAATTGTCTTCTGTAAAGGGAAGAAATGGTTCTCATTTATTGGTGCTGCATGAAAACCTCTCTACCTAGTTAGATCAGGATTAGGCCAGGTGGACAGTGTGGGTGAAACTCAAAGTTTTGGAGTTTTTAGTGAAATCAAAAAGAAAATCTAATTATTGTCAAAGAGACAAAAAATTTTTAGCAATACCCATGGAAATACATGACCTAGATTCCCTCCTGGTGCTATATAATGCACTCTAACAACAGAACTGCTCTTTCTTATTACCAAGTTCCAGGTAACAAGCTCTGTGACAGACATGGTCAGACACTAAACATACTGAAGAGATTGCTGTCTGTTTCCATGTATATAAAAAGTTCTTCATAGGTATAAGAATTATGTCACTGTACTTGGGTATTTTAGGGAAAATATAGGACCCAGAAGAGAGGCAAGGGATCAGGGGATGGGAGGAGGGAAGTAGAGGGATGTGGGGACAATTGACCGAATTGTATTGCTGTATTGTGTGCGTCTAGGAATACATGACAACAAATCACATCATTATGTACAACTAAAATGCACTAATAAAAAAAACACAAAAAAAGACAGGCAGATCCCAGAAACAAGCATCCCTTGAATATTCCTTAGGATGCCTCCTCATATGAGCTTCCTCTTTTACAGAATGTGTATAAAGATGAGTACAACAACTTCTTCAAGGGCATTGGATGGATCCCTATTGGCTCTCTGGAGGTTGAGAAGGCCAAGAAAGCAGGTGATGCATTAAATGAGAGGAAGTATCGACAGCACCCGGATACCATCAAGTTCACAAGCGTACCTGACTCCATGGGCATGGTTTTGGCTCAGCAGAACACAAAGCAGCTAAGTGATGTGAGTGGCTTTTCTTCAAAGGGATTTGGTCATGAATAACGCACTGTGACAGCCACGCCACCATCCTTAATTGAATACATAGGGCTGCATCTATGTTAACTGATAAACTGCTTCTGGTGGTATAAGATAGATTTTACTTTTGAAGCCCCTTGGTCCTTGAACGTAAGGAAAAAGGTAAGGGAAAACTATTATGTTCCAAATTTATTTTCCAAATGCACACAGTCTGTGGCTATTCAAACACATACCCATTAAACACACAAAATGAAATTAGTACTGTTATCTGCTACTGTCTGAATTGCAAAACAATCTGTTTATTGCTCTGAGTTGCAGTAGTTGTACCAAGGTACGTAGGGAAGAAGCGTAATATCCTAATCCCTTTGCCTAGCAGCTCCATGCTCTGAGAGGCGATCTTAGGACAGATTCTCTGGGGAGATTTGTAGTCATCCTGGGTCTCCCTCCAGAGCCCAGGACCCTTGTTCTTCCAGTCAGAGACTAATTACAATTCTCTGTGCTCACATAATTTAGTAATTTCAGAGTTCTGTTAAAATGCCTTCATCAGAAAGAGATAATTTTAAAAAAAAGATTTTGTTCTTGCTCTAGGTTTTAGAAAGTGGGGAATACTTTAGTAGACTTTACTTCTTAGGGTAGTCCCTGTCCTTACCTTACTGCAGATTAATAAATCTATTTCAGTGGTCATAAATTGGTAGTTTCTTTTCATTTCTTTTGGACTAAGCGAAGTGTCACTTCTCATCCTAGCTAACTAGAAAAACTTTTCTCACTGAATTAAATATTCCCTGTCCTAAAAAAAATCCCATCAATGTTCACCTGGTTTCAACCCAGAAACTTGGTGGTCCCTGTAAGACCTCCTTGGGTGCAGCACACTTGCTAAGTCCTAAATACCTTGCTGCCACCACTCTAGTTCTGGTTTCCTTGTCTCTCATGTGGATGTGCAAAATCACCTGTCATCAGGACTCTCTGCCTGCATCTCAAACAACAGCCCAGAGGTCTTTTATGTAAAACCTCTTAGGAACTCCCCCTGAAACCTAAAACCTAAACTCATTAACTTGACTAGAAAGAGCCTCCACTCCATGGCCTGTTCCTGTCCGTCTAACCCTCATGGGTTAGACCCTGGGCACATTCAAGCCCCAGGTCTCTAACTGCTCTCAGATCCTCAAGGTGGCCAGAACATTTCAGCCTGAGGGTCCTGAATGCTCTTCATTTGTTTGTCCCAATCTGAGAGTAAATTTTCCCTCTGCAGTGAGTCTTTATGGCCATCCTTTTTCCTCTGCTAAAGTTACTCTATTTACAGCATATCATAAAATTTAGCTGTAGTTTATAGCTCACACGTTTATTGTCTATCTCCTCCACTAGGCTGTAAGCTCTAGGAGGTCAGTTCTGCCTTTCTCAGCACTTTAAACACAGTGGCTTGCCTAGCTCATAGTCCAGTAAATACCAGCGGAAAGAGGACCCAAATACGTCTACCCCAGGCCCTTCGCTGCCTTAGCATAGGCATTACCATGTATGTGGAAAAGCAAATGAAAGTCGTCCTTTGCACAGGAGTGGGTATTTGATGAACTCGTGTCACATCAGGTGATGACATTTGCATGCTTCATCCTTTTTTGCAGTTGAAGTACAAGGTGGAAGGGGAGAAACTGAAGCACAAGTACACTATTGACCCTGAATTGCCTCAGTTTATTCAAGCCAAGGTCAATGCCCTCAACATGAGTGATGTGAGTATTTGGCCTGGTGCCAGTTTAATATTGCTTATGTGGGCTTCTCCTTCCTCTTCTGGGAAACGCTTGAACTGAGTAGGTCAAGGGAAGCAAACTGAACCCCTGATGGAAACCTTATGCAACATGAGACTAAAAGCCACTATAAAGTTTTGCTTAATGTGGACTTTTTCAAACTATGGGCTGTGACTCATTGGTGAATGGTAAAATCAGTCTAGGAACTGGTGTCCCATTTTTGAAAAGAAATAGAGAACAAAATGAGATGGATAAGATTGGAAAATACAGGGGTACGTAGTCTGAAGTAAGGGTAAGCATTTCTTAGTATAACTTTTGTTATTGATTGAAACTTCCAATAGTCCAATTTTCTTCAAAAACTTTTTTAAAAAAAAGTAGTTAGCCTATCTCTTGGATAGTCTAGACACGTACTTGGTGATGATGCTTAAATTATATGAATTATTTCCTTTATTTTTTATGGTATTAAAGATTGAACCCAGGGCCTCATGCATGCTGGACAAGCACTCTACCACTGAGCTAATTCCTCAGCCCTTTTCTATAAAGTTTAAATTGAGACAAGGTCTCATTAAGTTACAATCCTCCTATCTCAATCTCCCAAGTAGCTGGGATTACAGGTATACACCACTGGAAAATTCTGATTTAAAAATATAATCAAATCCTGATAAAACTCTTCATTTCTTCAGTAGGTGGCTTAGTCATTCTTCCTAACATTTTTAGGCTCTGTTTTGTCTCTATACATTTTTTTGGTAAACATAGTTTTGATTCATTTAATCCCCCCTTATTTCATAAGTAGTATTTAAGCATAAAGATCACTTAAAGCTGGGTAGTACTATATCTGGATTTTTTTATTTGAGCATCCATGCTTTTCTATAACTTTGAAGTGCTTTATTACGAAAATTTTCTCCAAAGTATTATACATATTATTATTATGGAAGATATAGAAAATTATGAAAAAATAAGTGAAAATCTTTTGTTATCCTACAAAGAATTACCTTTCTGTTCCTTTGTTACCCAAACATATACATTTTTTAGATTATTGTATGTACAATTTGCTGACAGTTTTAAAAAGAATCTAATAAGTATGGAAAAGATGAATGAATAGCCTAACTGGATTATGTTCATAGTGCTATGATATGTTTTATAAGAAATACATTGGCATCCTCTTTCACTCCTCTTTTAATAATGTCAGCTAGTAAATAATCTTTCCTTTTTTGAAGGCTCATTATAAAGCAGACTGGAAGAAAACTCTTGCTAAGGGCTATGATTTGAGGCCAGATGCTATTCCCATCGTTGCTGCAAAGAGTTCCAGGAATATTGCCAGTGATGTAAGTCTAATTTGAAAATAGTCCTCGATATCTTTGTCTCTGTCTCTCTCTCTGTCTCTCTCTCTCTCTCTCTCTCTCTCTCTGTGTATTTTAAAAATCTATACATTGCATATGATACTATGAACTATATGAGGAAGCAAAGAAATTATGGAATAAAAATACTTCCTAATATCCTAAGTGCCAATGATGATTTTTACATTGCTTCACTTAAGATATCTTCAAAAATTCAACAGAACTGTTATAGAAAAAAAACTTTTTTCCACGTTGTGAAAACAATTGAAGCTTTCACTAGTGTCATTATGAACTTAAGAACCACTTTTTTATTAGGATTAAATCGAAAAAATTCCAAATATTTTAAAATATTGGTTTTTTTTTTTTTTTAAGAGAGGGACAGTGAGAGAAAAACACAGAATCAATTTTATTTAGTTTTTCATGCAGCCTTCGTTGCTCCAAGACTTCGCTGTGTATGTGGTACTGGGGTTTGAAGCTGTGTACTTGCACATGCCAGGCAAGCAACATAACTGCTGAGCCACGGCTCAAGCCCCTAGAATATGCTGTTTTAATTTCTTAATTTCCACAAAGATAAAAAAATCAACAAAATAGGAGAAACCAAGAATTATAGATTAAATATTACTTTTACAAAGTAAGTTATATTTTCTCAATGAATTCATATAAATGCCTTGATAGTAAAAATTCATCCATTTCAACTTGAATAATTTCTATTAGCTCTGCAGAAATTTACTCATGATTATGCAGATATTTTAAGGTAATAGAAAATAATAGAAACAAGATAAAAATTACACATCAAGCACTTAATAAACTTTAGGAACGTTTATGTGTATTCAAAGAATGTGCTTGTGAACAATCTAGATATAAACTATGAGCTATTCCATTCTTTTTTTTTTTTTTTTTTTGAACCTATTCCATTCTTAATCATTCCCAGAACAGGTATCAAGACCACCAACTAGAAATATTTTGCTAGTTCTTTAAAAACATAAAAACAAAACAAAATAAAGAAAACCCCAAAAAAACCCTTAGATGTTACCTAGATTCAAGTTGAATTTAGCTTCTGCTTAATTTGTTACATAAATTCAGTTTCTATCAGACATCTACCCTATCAAACTCCTTTCTGCTCTTCTCTTTCAAATAGTGCAAATATAAGGAGGCCTACGAGAAAGCTAAAGGCAAGCAAATTGGATTCCTTAGTCTTCAAGATGATCCTAAATTGGTTCACTACATGAATGTGGCCAAAATACAGTCAGATCGTGAGTACAAGAAGGGCTATGAAGCCAGCAAGACCCGGTACCACACGCCATTGGACATGTTCAGTGTGACCGCTGCGAAGAAATCTCAGGAGGTCGCTACCAACACCAACTACAGGCAACCCTACCACAACTACACTCTCCTGCCCGATGCCTTGAACATGGAGCACTCCAGGAATGCCATGCAGATCCAGAGTGATGTATGTACCAGTCACCAGCTGGCGGCATAGTTTGCCTTCCATTTCTAAGGATGGGAGAGAAGAATAAGAGCCACATTCTCCCTGATACACCTGGCTGGGCTTTCTGTTCTTTTTTGTTTGTTTTAAGATTATTTTGTTTATCTGGCCTTTGCTTCTCCGACACTTAGTTGTGTATGTGGTGCTGGGGTTTGAACTTAGGTCCTTGGGCATGCCAGGCAAGTGCTCCAACCACTGAGCCACCATTCCAGCCCCTGGGCCCTCTATTCTCCAGGGATCTCTACAAAACTTGAAGCTGTAGGATTTGAACTACATGTAGTTTTGTTGTTGTTTTATGTTTATATATATGTATATACATATACATATGTATGTATATATGTGTGTATATGTATGTATATATGTGTGTATATGTATGTATATATGTGTGTATATGTATGTATATGTGTATATATGTATGTATATATATTTAATGCATAAAATAATATTTTTAAGCTTAAATGATTGTCCCAACATATAATATATTTTGTGGAAAAAAGAAACTTTTCCCAAAAGACCATAGCAAGTAAAAATCAGGCATTCACCCTCTCTTTCACTCTTCCCTCATCATTCTATTGCTAATAAAAAAGTCATGTAGACAAAGAAATGCAAGCCCCAGCTCTTTCTGAAATGAACATTTTCTTTCTTGTTGTAAAGAATCTATACAAATCTGACTTCACCAACTGGATGAAAGGGATCGGCTGGGTCCCCATAGAGTCCCTGGAGGTGGAGAAGGCAAAGAAAGCAAGTGAGATTCTTAGTGAGAAGAAGTATCGGCAGCACCCTGAGAAGCTGAAGTTCACATATTCCATGGACACAATGGAACAGGCCCTGAACAAAAGCAACAAGCTGACTATGGATAAGGTAAGCACCAGCTGCCAGCCCCAGCCAGAGAGCCCCCGAGAGCTCCTGCCATCAAGCCTGACTGTGCCCCTGTAAGCTGCTTCAATATCTTCATCTTTCTGGTGGTCCTGGTGGTGGTGGTAAGGACTCTGAAGCTTTCATGGTATAGAGAGCTTTCTTATTGACCTCAAGTCATCTCTTGACACCATTTTATGGATGTAACAGTATCAAACACCTCCACGGAGTTATGAGGTGGGTGCAAGATGGCATTTGCTGCTCCAGTGGAAGAGGGCTCCCTTGTTTGATCATTGTTTTAAAGAGAAGGACAGTGAGAGAGAATCAATTTTACTTTTTCTGAAACTTCATTGTGTACATGGTGCTGGTGTTCACACCTACATCCTCGTGCAAGCACTGCTCCAGCCACTTGTTTGATGATTTTACTTCTCATTGTATATACCCAGTTTCCGTAACTGTCCTTCCATTTCATCCATTTCCCAGTATCAGATTTAACTTTTTCTACCATGGAGATGTGACTCTCTTGCTTGTGCTAGCATGATTATAAACTTTTTCTGCCATTAAATCAGGAATTGACCTTCTTATTGTAGAGGCTGTACACTGAAAAATGGAACAAAGACAAGACCACCATTCACGTCATGCCTGATACTCCAGACATTTTGCTTTCCCGAGTAAACCAAATCACCATGAGTGACGTAAGTAGATCAAAAAATATATAAATATATGGGAGAGCAGTGGGAGGGAGCTAATACTTATGGGATGTCTGTCTCCTAATGCCAGCCACTTTGGAATCAGGATCCCCATTATAAGCTAAATAATATGATGCTCTCATTTTTCTGTTTTATTCTTTAGAAACTGTACAAAGCTGGCTGGGAAGAAGAAAAGAAGAAAGGATATGACCTGAAGCCTGACGCCATCTCCATAAGGGCTGCAAAAGCTTCTCGAGATATTGCCAGTGATGTAAGTGCTTCCCCTGGGCCTGGATAGGACTAAGCAAAGGAGAACTGAGCCACGCCTGAGTGAATTCAAGGACTGCAGTCAGTTTTGTTCAGTGTTAGCACACCATCCCATGCAACATACAACACCTCCCTTCCCCCAGTCCCAGCACCCTCTAATCATTCATTCATTATTTAAGGTAAAAGGTAGCCAGGTCTTATTTTCAAAATTTTCTTTTGGAGTGTTCAAATCATTTACAGACAATGCTAAGCAAATGTAAATGCAGTCTACACATTTTACCCAGGAAATGCATGGCCAGGCTCTCTGGAACTTTAAAGATGAAGCACGAAGATTCATGCCTGCAGCCTTTTCTGTGCTTGGACAGATAGGGGGAAGAGTTGCTTTCTCAGTCACCCTAAGCCAACTTATTTTCTCATCTCTTTGACTCTAAGGTTATTGTCTTAGACTCAAGTCTGAAACAAATTTTCAAGTACAAAAGTGTAGCTCCTTGCCTAACTTTAGGGGAGCTCTAAAATCCTTTACCTATGACAAAGCTAATGATGACTTGTGAATAATACTTTGTTCTCTTTCCTTCACCATTTTCATGGTCATGCTTTCTTTTCTGTCCACAGTACAAATACAAACAAGCCTATGAACAAGCCAAAGGGAAGCACATTGGCTTCCGGAGCCTGGAAGATGACCCCAAGCTGGTGCACTTCATGCAAGTGGCCAAGATGCAGTCAGACCGGGAGTACAAGAAGGGCTATGAGAAATCCAAAACGTCATTCCACACCCCAGTGGACATGCTCAGTGTGGTGGCTGCCAAGAAGTCTCAGGAAGTGGCCACCAACGCCAACTACAGGAATGTGATCCATACCTACAACATGCTTCCTGACGCCATGAGCTTTGAATTGGCCAAGAACATGATGCAGATTCAAAGTGATGTATGTAAAAGTCACATAAACAGAGCATTTTCCCTAGATAATAGGCATATCACCAGTGACCTTAAGTGATGACATTTTAAACTCCTGAAATTCATGTGAAGATTCCTGGTGAGGTGTTGTATTTGTTACCTTAGATTGAATTTATTTCTTTGCAAAAATGGAGATCAAGTCTAGAAACTAAAGTCTTATTTTCTACTGTTGTTGCTGAGAACATTGTTGGACTGTGAATTCAGGAGCAAATAAGATTTGGTTTCAGGAAGAATGTGTTGAAGGAAAAAAGTCTAGCAAGGGAATCAAATGCATTAAAGACCACTGATGGGGGGGGAATAAGGAGGAAAGCAAGAAATCAGATAATTTGCTAACTCAGCTCCTCACTCCCAACTCTCTTGTTCCACTGCTTCTGTCTTTGCAATAGCCTTACTGATGAAATATTGAGAAGGTGATGATGGAGACTGCTTTTGGAATGATACAGGAAAGGCAGAAGAGATCTAGAGCCAGAAATTTAGCTGAAGAGACTATTGGGTGGCTGGAGGAAATGAATTTAGATTACCAACCAAAAGCAGACCGCACCAATCCAAACCCACATTTCTCTTTGGGGATGCAAATCCGAGCTATTAATTGTCTGGGAGGTACATCAGTGCCTGAAGGAGAGCACTTATGCTGCAGTTGTAGAAAGAAATGTCAGAATTGAGAGGAAAAAGAACAACATTTGCAGCAAGAACCAATGAGGGTTCTGACATGTCTTAGAGAACTGAACCAGTGATAATCAAAGACTTAAGAAAGGGGCTTCCGAAAGTCATCTACTAACCAAGGGAAATTGGAAGTCTTGGTAAGGAAGGTCACCTAGTCACTTCTCAGGGAGATAAAATTCATGACTGATTAATCATTTTTGTATTTCTTAGCACTTTTTCTTTATGACACTGTCAAGAGAAACAACAATGATAATTCTGCTTGCTTTTAATTTCTCATCCAAGGAGATGTAAATAAGGATAAAAATGGTCAGTGCTCAATATACTATTGGTTGAAAATGGAAGTGGAAGTTATGGAATATTAAACACACACATGATTTTTGGGAAGCTCTGACTTCTTATCATTGAATTTTTTTTCCCCTTCTTGGGCAGAATCAGTACAAAGCTGACTATGCCGACTTCATGAAGGGCATTGGATGGCTCCCTCTGGGCTCCCTGGAAGCTGAGAAAAATAAGAAAGCCATGGAGATTATTAGTGAAAAGAAGTACCGCCAGCACCCAGATACTTTAAAGTACTCCACGTTGATGGACTCAATGAACATGGTTTTGGCCCAGAATAATGCAAAAATCATGAATGAAGTAAGTGTTTCATATGCCTCAAGGAGAATTGTGTGTATCTTACATTTAATAAGCAACTTAGCAAGACATTGTATCAAATGAAAAATTTAAAAAGACTCGGGCTATAACTCAGTGGTAGAGCACCCCTGGGTCCCATCTCCAATAACAAAAACAACAAACCCTTCTCTGGGCAGTCATGAGAATATGTTTTCTATAGTACTATTTCCTTTTATCATTTATTAAAATAACTTAGAAAAGCTTACTGTATTTTTATATTTACCATAAGATGGTATCAAGACCAATAAGCATATCAACCTTAGACATCTATTTTTAAAGTTAAAAATAATAAAATTATTATAGCAGCACTGGTTATATTTTGTGGATCACAATTAGAAATACTTTGGATTATCAAAAGAAAGGAAAAAGTATTTGGACCATAACAGTAAACAATTGTAGAATACAATGGTTCTGGTTGCACTGGGAAGATAGCTCTCTTACGCTAACTCAGCCTTGGGGTAAATCCCCTGGCGTACTTCTTCCAGAGATAAATTTTTCAAGAAAACCAACCTCCTTGAAACGGAGCTGCCTAAACAAAGCCCAAACCTCAGTGCTCCTTTTCAAAATTTAGAATCTAAGTTATCATTAAGAAACATTAAAAAAATTAGATACTTTCACTTTTTTAAATTTTATTGTTAGAGGGACAGTGAGAGAAAGAGAAAGATGGAATCAATTTTTAGTTTTTCATGTGGCCTTTGTGGCTCCAAGACTTCCCTGTGTATGTGGTGCTGGGGTTTGAACCCACGTACTTGTGCCTGCCAGGCAAGCACCGTAACCACTGAGCCACCTCTCCAGCCCCTCATTTTTTTTTTTTTTTCAAAGTTAGAATGAACATTTCAGGACAATGTTACCTAAATGAGAATCATAGAAATGACAAATCTTGACATTTAGAGAGAGCTTGGTGATTATCAGGTTGAATCTTCTTTCTGCAGAGTTGAGGAAAGTGTGGCCCAGAGAGAAAAAGACCCTCTGAAGGGGACACAGCAGGTCCATGGCTGGGTTTGAACTAGAACATGGATTCTTATGACTAGTCTTTGCACTTTCCACTAGAATTGCACTATCTAATCCTATAATCACCATATGTGGTAACTTATATTTAAATTAATTAAGCATTCACATTAGCCATGTACTCAAGTAATCAATGCCCTTTTGTAGTTTGAGGCTACCATATTGGACTGTGCAGAATGGTTTTCATCTTTGCAGAACATTCCATTGGGTGATCTAAAACAGGGGTCAGAAAACTATTGCTTTTGTAAGTAAAGTTTTTGTTTTTGAGACAAGGGTCTTGCTATGTTGCCCAGGTTGGTATTATAGTGGCTCCAGTGATCCTCCCATCTCAGGCTCATTCCCAGCTATAAATGAAGTTTTATTGTAACAGCTATTCATCTGCATATTGTCTATGGCTATATTTGCACTATGATCCCAAGGTTGAATTTATATGTTCCACAAAACCTGAAATGTTGACTCTCTGTCCTTCTACAGAAAAAGTTGGCCACCTCCTAGCCTGGGCAGTTATTATGTTTTAATTAAGCCTGGCTAAAATGAAAAGCATTTTTCACTTACTACCTTTATAAATATTAAAATGTGGTATTATACACAGTATTAGAAAGTTTATATTAACATGCAATTTTAATCAATAATTGTTAAAATGAAAAATGCAGGTGCTCATTATTCTATAGAAATCCTTATAATGTGCAAAGATACACATAATACATGTGTGTAATATTTCTTGTAAGTTAGGGTTTCTGAAAGATGCGGAGATGAAATTGGGTTATTGGGTATTTTTAGGGATTAGTACCTGTAGGAGGGAGAAGTGGTGAAGCGGAGTTGATCAGTAATATAGACCCAAGAAAGCCTTGGCCAATGCCTGTTAGAAATGGCAACGGGCTGAAATGAACAGGCCTTTGTATCCCGATTTGATGGTTAATTGGGTGTGGCGTTCTGGGAAGGACATGCTCTTGGGTGAGGCAGCAGACTGAAGGAACTGTCTTGCCAAAAGCTGGGCAACAAGTCTTTGGGTCTGGGTTGCTCATTTCCAGGCCCACCCCCAAAGTTCATGGCATTGTTGCTTGTGGTAGGAAAAGACTGGAAACTACAAATTAAATACCTGTGAATGAAGAATGGGTTAAATCAATTGAATTATACCTCCTAATGGAATACTGAGGAGCTCTTTAAATGAATGAAGTCAGTTACTTTAAAAAGGTTCCAAGATGTCTAATCTACATTAAGTAAAACAATCAAGCTGTGGAACATCACATTATATAACTTTGCTTACATTTTGAAAGGACTGTGAGTTGTATTATATGGAAAAAACTTCAGGAGGGAGATGCTGTCTCTGGGCTATAAGATAAGGATTTAAGCATGTTCGCTTTCTGTCTTGTTTCTTCTCCGCTACTCTTTGAACACAATTTTCATTTAAAAATTTGGTTTAAACCTAGCTAAATAAAAATACATAAGATATAGACATATAATGTATAGTGATGTTTGTGTGCTATGTGAGCTCCTTTTAAGATGCTAATTTATACTTTACTTTATAGCACCTGTACAAACAAGCCTGGGAAGCTGACAAAACCAAAGTCCACATCATGCCTGATATCCCCGAGATTCTGTTGGCAAAGGCCAATGCAATTAATATGAGTGATGTAAGTGTAATTCCTTTAGTCATTGTTCTTTCCAGCCTGGTTGAACCAGTAAAATGAAATTAACTCTTTCATTTATGAGAGAGAATATTTTAAAAATAGTAATAAAAATCTACAAACAAGAATTTCCATTTTTTTTTTATTTTTTTAAAGAGAGGGACAGTGAGAGAGAGAGAATTTAGTTTTTCATGTGGCCTTCATTGCTCCAACACTTTGCTGTGTACGTGGTGCTGGGGTTTGAACTCGCATACTCGTACATGCCGGGCAAGCACTACCATGAAGTCCAAAAGAAGGGTTAAGTGTAAAGGGATGATGGACATATTGAAGAAACTGGGGCAGCTCTGCAAGGAATGTGGAACACTTATGAAAAACTGCACTGATGTTTTATTTCATTTCCTTTCTCATTTTAACCATAATTGCAAGGAAATCCTCTAATAATATTACCAACTTTTTTCCTTTGGTAGGAAAGAGATTTGGAATTGCTCATTTTTTTTAAGTTATAGAATCCACATGATTGTCTAAAAGTGTTTTATTGTATAAAAGTGTTTTCCTTTGAATGTATGAAGATACACATTTCTTTTGATGTTTTGTAGCCTTCCTTTAACTCTTATCAGATAAAATACATCAATAAGAGCCTACTGGATTTTCATATATCTAATGTACTTTTGCAATGTGATAAAGACCAGTGCTTTTTGCTTTTTTTTCTGGTGGTTTCTTGAAATTACATTTGAGTTTATAATCATTTTTTTTCAAACATAGTTATGTTAAACTCATGAGAAGATTCAACTACTGAACCACCAACAAAGCCTCCTTTCCCAGATTAAAAGGCTGCCCCAGAGCTAGTTTGCTATTCTAGAATAAATCCTGGATTTCCTATTTAGAAAAATACCTATGATTTGCTCTTACAGAAACTCTACAAACTTTCCTTGGAAGAGTCTAAAAAGAAAGGCTACGATCTCAGAACGGATGCGATTCCGATCAAAGCGGCGAAGGCGTCACGAGACATTGCAAGTGATGTAAGTGTGCTGGCAGCCGTGCTGGGGCTTGCAGGCAACCAAAATAGAAGGGCTGAGTTGTGAAACACCAATTGGATAAAATGAAAAACCAGTGTGCCTGCCAGTAGTGGCCTTGCTGTGTTCTGTGTGTGCTTCTTAGCCTTGTTCCTGTGTTTTTTCTGGCCCTTTTGCTAACTGTGTCATGAGCCTCATAGATCTTGGTTCCCTGCCTGGGAGATCGTGGTGAACTTTGAATTCTGTTAGTAAGGTGATGGCTAATAGAAACCCAAACTGTACCAAGTCGTCTTGGTAAAGGCTTGTGTTGTTCTTGCTTTCTGCCTCTTAGGAATGACATCCTGACAGGTTTTCTCCTGCGGTATCATGCTAGGATGCTGACCATCTGGGCTCGTGACAGCTGATTTTTTAAGTAACGAAAAATTTTGCAAATCAGTTGCTACAAACACAGCATGGTATCAGTTGCAGTGGGAACATTTGCACCCCAGAAATTGGCAAACACTATTAAAGTTCTCCCACATCTGGAAAGCTGGTATACCAGCAAGCACTATCAACATATCTCCTACATGAAACTCAGTTCTTTCTGTACATTAGGATCTCCCCTCTCTAGAAGTTAGGTCGGTAAACAGTAAAATTTCTTCCCTGTTAGGCCAGTATACAGAGCCTTAAAAGAAATGAAACTGCAAAAATGTAAAGCTACTCTAAAATTGTACTGTGCATTCCATAATTGAACCTATTCTCATCAGCAAATGACTGGATAATTGGCTTCTCAGGGCAGCATTAAACTGCTTGGATCATTGTGTTTTCTCTCTTACTTGCTGTATTCTTTTTTATAACAACAGTGTGTATGTAAGTCAGTGAGATGCAGCATCACAGAATTTGGGTTCTAATCCTTAGCTACCTCAACAAGTTTCTCATCTCTCTGGTTTCAACTCATAATCATCTATGAAATGGGGGCAGGAGTAAGAAC
This sequence comes from Aplodontia rufa, assembly GCA_004027875.1. Taxonomy (NCBI): domain Eukaryota; kingdom Metazoa; phylum Chordata; class Mammalia; order Rodentia; family Aplodontiidae; genus Aplodontia; species Aplodontia rufa. The sequence goes on along the minus strand of PVKS010007836.1, from coordinate 11,198 downwards.
TTTCCTATCTACAATTCCAGGTATAGTTTTGAGGATCGAGTAACATAGAAAACGTCAAAAATGTGTTTTGTAGCTGAATTTAGCGGCACACACCTGTAATCCCAGCGGCTCAGGAGGCTGAGGCAGGAGGATTCCAAGATCAAACCAGCTCAGCAATTTAGTGAGGCCCTAAGCAACTCAGCAAGAGCCTGTCTCAAAATAAAATATAAAAAAGGCTGGGGATAAAAAAATAAATTAATTAAAAAAATAAAAAAGGCTGGGAATGTGGTTTGGTGGTTAAGCCACCCCTGTGTTCAATCCCTGGGTCCTATCCCCTGAAAAGTGTAAGTTGTCTACAGGTATCATTTTAATGATATTCAGAATATTATCAGAATGATTTTTAATCAAGGGAATTGCTTTTTATACATATTCATAATTTCTTCACAGTATAAGTACAAATACAATTATGAGAAGGAGAAGGGGAAAATGGTTGGTTTCCGCAGTCTTGAAGATGATCCCAAGTTAGTCCACTCCATGCAAGTAGCTAAGATGCAATCTGACCGAGAGTACAAGAAAAACTACGAGAAGACAAAGACCAGCTATCACACCCCTGCCGACATGCTCAGTGTCACGGCTGCCAAGGATGCCCAGGCCAACATCACCAACACTAACTACAAGCACCTGATTCACAAGTACATCCTCCTCCCAGATGCAATGAACATTGAGCTCACCAGGAACATGAATCGCATCCAGAGCGACGTAAGGCTGTCTTCTGTCTGGGTGATGGCAGGATTCCTAGACGGGAAGTACTCTTGTGTCTAAGCAGAGTTGGCCTCTTCTCTTTACAGAATGAATATAAGCAGGACTACAATGAATGGTACAAAGGGCTTGGCTGGAGTCCAGCCGGTTCCCTAGAAGTGGAGAAGGCCAAGAAGGCAACAGAGTACGCCAGTGACCAGAAATACCGCCAGCACCCGAGCAACTTCCAGTTTAAGAAGCTGACCGATTCCATGGACATGGTGCTTGCTAAGCAGAACGCACACACCATGAACAAGGTAGAGGAGTAGCCCTGCCTCGTGGCCCCAGAGTGCGGAAAGCCTAACCGGCACTGCTCCTTGCTTGGGAAATTTAACCCAAGCCTGCCACTTCCGGCCAGTGGCACAAGTTCTGGAACATTGCCCTATGCCATTTTCTCATGCCCATCTCATATTTCCTTCCCTTGTCCTTCTGATGGGGTTAGAGATTACTTATATTTTTTTATTAGAGCATTATAATTATACAGACTAGTTGAGAAAATTACATAAATTTTAAATGATTATATTCAAGTACTTTGAATCCATTCTAGATAGGAAAATTATCTAAAGATACAATTTTTCTTTAAATCCGAGTTCGTAAAAGCCAGGTGCAGTGGTGCACACCTGTAATTCCAGTGACTCAAGAGGCTGGAGGATTGTGGGTTTGAGGCCAACTTGGTGAGATCTTAAACAACAAGACCCTGTCTCAAAACAAAACATAAAAAGGACTGGGGATGTAGCACAGTGGTAAAGTGCCCTCCGGTTCAATCCCCAGTATTTTCTCCACTCCCCAGTAAAATCTGAGTTTCTTTCTATTATCTCCTCTGAATCATGTCTTTCTTATGATTCACTTGCTCAAAGTGAGCATTTCATGTTCAAATAATCTGTATATTTATTTTCTTTCCTGTTTGTCCCAAAACGTTTATTCAGATTTCAAATATCTTTTTCCTCTCTTCCCAGCATTTATACACCATTGATTGGAATAAAGATAAGACCAAGATTCATGTGATGCCTGATACACCAGATATTTTACAAGCCAAGCAGAATCAAAACCTATATAGTCAGGTAAAAGTGCATAAATGTTGCTGTTGCTCTTTCTTATTAAACTTATTAAGCTAGTAAAACGATATACTGGTGAATGACTGATGTGAAGGTAAAGCCATGGAAGCAAGTGACTCTCAAAACTGTTAGCCCAGGAAGGTTGTCAAATGCAGGTGAGAGCTACAGGGGACTGCTGTGTCTGTTTTATTCATCTTTGTGCTCATTGTGCATGGTGCAAATTAGAAAATAAATACCAAACAGAAACTTGCATCAAAAAGACCTGGTGTGAGTTAGAACTTAGGCATTTATGAGTTACATGATATTGAGCAAATCAGCTACCTGTCTAAACCTCAGTGTTCTTATTCCTAAAATCAGACAATAAAAGTGCTTATAACTCTGGATTTCTATAAGGATCAAATAAGAAATTCTGTATAAGGCACTGAGCATGATATTTGGCACATAGAAAGTACTAGATAACTGTTATTTTTGTTACTATCCAATTTTAACATACACTGACGTAGGTTAATTCACTTATCACAACTTTTAAAAGGTATTGCTTTTATTTTATCACTTAGGTAATTAAAATTTTGCAATCTCATTTTTTAGTTATTAATTTTCTTGACATTGGTGTTTAAAATAGTGAGCCCTGACTAGTTAAGAGCAGGAAGAAAGGAAGCTGATGTACCTGATTATGACCATATTGTTGTTCAAATATACCACTAATGATTCTCAGAACCAAAATGAAAATAAACGTGAAGCCAGGTCACATGATGCAGTGTCAGTACTTTCTCTGCTCTTATCAAACTGCCTATTTGGGGTTTATCCTTGTCTTTAAAGTAGATGATGTTAGAATCTGATAACCACTTTAAGTAACTTTTGCTTAACAATCTGTTGAGATTTTTAATAAAGCAAGAATAATGCTAATGAATTTCTTTAACTTTTCAGAAACTCTATAAACTTGGATGGGAAGAAGCTTTGAAGAAAGGCTATGATCTCCCTGTTGATGCAATATCTGTTCAGCTGGCCAAATCTTCAAGGGACATTGCTAGTGATGTAAGTTCTATTTCGATTTGTATGAGGATATTTTTACCTGAATGAGGTGACTTAGTGTTGGTAGCTATTTTTATAGATAGACTTTATTTTTCAAAATGTCATGTTGTCCCCTTCATTTTCTCTTCCTCCTTTGGTTACCCAGAATCCACTCTTCTCACCATTCCAACACTAGCAGGGGCTTCCTTGCAGGTCAGCCAAAGTGTCTGTAAGATCCATTGTGCTAACATGCTGTGTCTCAATATACACTGAGGAACCAGAAATTTCACTTTTTTCTACTATCCCTGAAACTAATTTTCCTGTTTTCTACTTGTCTGTTTTAATTTTTTTGCCACATTTTTACTGGTACATTATAGTTGTACATATTGATGGGATTTGTTGCTACATACTCATATATGCATGCAATATAACAATATAATTTCACCAAAATCACTCTCCAGCATTTTCCCTTTGGTCCTTTTCCTCTGCTGATCTCCCTTTGACTTTTAGGAGATATACCTCAACCTTTGTTATCCTTTTTCCTATCTAGCTTCTAGTTGTTTATTTTGAATAAATGCAAACTGCTAGATGATAAATCAGCCTCAACACAATGCTGATGATTTTCTATGTACATAGTTAAAAATTAGCTGTCATTTATTTTCATTTATCCCATCCCTTTACTTACATAATTATAATAAATTAGCTTGAGGCTTAGAAAAATCCAGAAAAGGTCAGAAATTTAGGTTTAAGGATCAGAGGACTTAACTCTACTACCTGCTAGATGCCTGGTGCAAAGTTCATAGAACAAGGATCCTTGTGCTCCAAAACATAGCTTCTAGTTACTAGCAAGAGTATTATATCTGGTGAATAAATTAAGCATGGTTAAATTTATATTTATACTTAGCTTATCTATGTATAAACACTTAAATTCATTAATCCCAAAAATTAAAGAGAAGAAATTCATAGGATGTTGGTGATAGAGAATAAGTTACAAAAATTTCATAGAGAAACACAACCTCTTAATCAAAAATCTGTGAAACAGAAGAGTGATCTGGTTCAGCATACAGGTTGAAGTACAGAGGGGTGAGAGAGTGCCCAAAGATGGAATCCAACAAAGCCTGAGAACGTAAGGAGAAATTCTACCTAATCCAGTTGTGGCCCTCCAGAAATGCTGGGAAGTTAATCTGATGATATATTATTACCCACTCTCTGGCCTGCAGGTCAATACCTCTTTAGAACCAATGCAATGGGAAACCCCAGAAAGTAATTTCTTTTCTTTTGAATCCATTAATTAGAACCTTTTGAAATCTTGCTCTAAAACTAAATCAACTAAAGTGAACTTTCCCACCGTTGTAGAGATCATATATCCCCTCAGCTTTAAATGATTGTTGTATCTATGAAATTTCAGAAAATTGGTTCTATTTTAGATATGTAATTTAACAAATTAAAAGAATAGAATTTAGAGTTAGAAAATGTATAAAGACTGTTTCTCTCAATCTCCCCACTCAACATCTGACCTTTTTTCCATGTCCAACAATCTGTGTTTGTTTATAAAGTTTTGGAATCCTTCAGGACAGGTCTTTTCCCTGTTGGATCATCTCCACTTGTCATTATGGGCTTCCTTATTTCAATCTTAAATATTTTACTACTCAGCTCTACATCTCTGTTCCAGAGCATCACAAAGCAGTTCCTCTTTGATATCTCTTCAAGCACTTGAATTTTTTTATTAAGTCTTTTTTGGCTTTAGTTTTATAAGTCCTACAGCCTTCTGATCATTGTATTACTGATTTACCCACTTTAAATTTTTTCTCTTAAAATAGAGTGTCTCAAAATTCAGTATTGTTCTGTTGACATAGGAGGTCAGTAAATATAATTCAGATGTGCATTTATCTGTGCTCCATACAGAATTTATGGCACTAGTTTCTTTTTTTAAGAAAGGATAGAAATAGAGAATCAATTTTTTATTGAATTTTTCACATGGCTTTCGTTGCTCTGACACTTAGCTGTGTATGTGGTGCTGGCGTTTGAACCTTTGTACTTGTGCATGCCAGGCAAACACTGTAACTGCTGAGCCACTGCTCCAGCCCCCGGCACTAGTTTTTTATAAGCAGTTTTGTCAGACTGTCCATACTGAGGCTTTAGTCAATTTAAAGTCCTGAGTAGTTTTAATATGCGTAACCATGAAGCTGGGCATCATGAGAGAGCATAACCTGCTTCTGTGAGCATTAATGTTACTACATTCATTATCATTGTTACTGTCATCCAGTACTAATGTAATTGTTCCCAAAGAATCTAAATACTGGATTTTACTTTTACCTTCTTAAATTTATGTAGTTCATTTTTATCCATTTGGCAATATAATGAAGTCTTGCAGAATTCTTTCTAATTTCAGATATTAAATATTTTTAGTGACCCAAAGTTTGTATGCCATTACCATATGACCAACATATAAAAATCCTGCCATGGAATAAATCACATTTTTAAGCCTGTTGACCAAGTCATACATCTAAGTTTTCTGCCATTGAGCCCCTATTTTTTCCCATTAGATCATCATTCTTATAAGAATCTAACAAGGGGGACTGGAATGGTGGCTCAGCCAGTTATGGTGCTTGCCTAGCTTGCGCGAGGACATAGGTTGGAACCCCAGCGTGACGTACATTACTAAGTGTTGGAGCAACGAAAGCCACATGAAAAACTAACGTTGATTCTCTTTTTCTCTAACTGTCCCTCTCTTCTCTTAAAAAAAAAAAATAGAATCTAACAAGGGCTTTATTCAATGCTATCTGAAGTCAGTATACACAGTGTTTAGCATAACCAAGCATATATTTCTGCCTCTAGTTGGAATTAATTTCTCATGATAAACTCACTTGATACTCAACTGCATTAGGTTTGTTTGGTATCCTCCATTTAAACAGAATTTACTTAAACAAGAAAACATTTCTTACTAAGCATAGACATTGTTCCTCTTGTTTCAGTTTTTAAAGCCAAATATAAAAACAATATCTGGCATAGTTTGATCTCTGTTTATGTTAATTGAAGAACTGTGTTGCCTCTGATTTCAGTTTAAATACAAACAAGGCTACCGGAAACAACTTGGGCATCATATTGGATTCCGGAGTTTGCAAGATGACCCAAAGCTTGTGCTATCGATGAATGTAGCCAAAATGCAGAGTGAACGAGAATACAAGAAAGACTTTGAGAAGTGGAAAACCAAGTATACCAGTCCAGTGGACATGCTGGGAGTGGTGCTAGCCAAGAAATGTCAGGCATTGGTTAGTGATGTGGACTACAAAAACTACTTACATCAGTGGACCTGCCTGCCTGATCAGAATGATGTCATCCAAGCTAAAAAAGTGTATGAACTACAAAGTGAGGTTGGTGTCTATTGAATTCAATAGTTTACATATTGCTTCATATTTCATTTAGTCATAGAAAAGAAACCAGAAAGAGGAATTGCTGTTGAAAATCTAAAGTGCATCTATTTCTAATGAATAGACTCTCTTAAGGCATAGGTACAGGTGTGGATGGGATTTTGATGGCTTTCTTTGTCCTTTGATAGAATTTGTATAAATCTGATCTCGAATGGCTGAAAGGCATAGGATGGAGTCCCCTTGGTTCTTTGGAAGCAGAAAAGAACAAACGGGCTTCAGAAATCATCAGCGAGAAGAAATACCGCCAGCCTCCAGACAAAAACAAGTTCACCAGCATTCCTGATGCCATGGACATAGTTCTGGCAAAAACCAATGCCAAAAATAGGAGTGATGTGAGTAATTCTTTTTTTTTTTTTTTTTTTTTTTTTTTTTTTTTTTTTTTTTTAAGAGACAGAGACGGAGAATGACCTTATTTAGTTTCTCATGTGGCTTTCATTGCTCCAAGACTTCATTGTGTACTGGGGTTTGAACTGGTATACTCTCACAAGCCAGGCAAGCACAGTAACCACAGAGCCAATGCTCTAGCCCCAGTGAGTAATTATTTAGAAATTTATCAAATAATTATAATGCCTGCTAGTTGGCAGTTGCTCAATCTCATTCACTTAATAAATGAGTAGAAATTTGAGTGTGATCCTGTGTGCCTGTTACCCAGCAACTCACTCAGGAGGCTGAGTCTGGAGGCATCCTGGGCAACTGAACAGTACCCTGTCTCAAAAACAAACAAGACTTAAATGAGCAGATTACGAAATAATTGCAACACAAAATGCAGCAAAATGTTTTAGATTGGTTTGCTTTATTTGAATTATCACCTACCCTACACTGAATAATATAAAAAGTTTAGTGTCAATTTTAGTCATTCAAAGCTTCCTTTTTTATTTAACCAGAATGTATTGAGAAATTTTGAGTATATGCTTTTCATTGAAACTTGACTCCTTGAAACTTGACCTAGGTGATTTTTGTTGGGAGAGTATATGAAGGCGAAAGGTTCTGCATATCTTACAAAGGCACAGTGGAAATGTTACAAAGATTGTATTTTCTGCTGAATGATGTGTTTAGTTCAGCTAAATCAAGATATATTAATAATACTATAGCATAGAACGTAATTGGATGTTCCATCTTCAACTTATTTTCCTCCTAGCACTGACACCAATGCCTGGCATACAATAGGTGCTCAATAAGTATTTACTGAATAAAAGAAATGAAAGATAACAGTGTGGAATGATTTTTATGCAGAGAAGGGAAAGATTACTCATGACTCAACTAAAATACTAAACCTGAACATTACAGTAGATTGAATTAGGTGCACTGAAATTCTGGAACTGATAGTTTAAATACAAATAAAAAGGGCTGGGGCTGTAGCTCAATGGTAGATTGCCCCTGGGTTCAGTCCTGAGTACAGCAAAAAGAAAAGAAGAAAGAAAATTTAAGCAGATAGAATGAGAACCATCTGGGTCCTGAGAAGATCTAAATATATATACTGTAATTGATATGCCATATATTTTGTTTACCATATACATTGAGTTTTATGTAACATGTAAACCCATAATCAGCTTAAGGTAAGCATTGGTAAGTTTTAGCTCCTCTCTTCCTAACCAACCCCTCAGACTTTTTGCAATTTTGTTTTCCAAAAGTTACAGTAAATACCTGTCAATTACATTATGGATATCTAAGTATTCACTTTTTTGTTGTTTGTGTGTGTGTGTGTGTGATGGCAGTTTGAATACAAACAATTGACTAAAACACAGATTTATACATAATATTTCCTTTTTCTTGGAATCCTATTTCCTCTTCTGTCCACAAAGAGAGAATGTGTGCTCAAGTTATTTATTAGCTCTGACTAATAAAATGACCAAGAGAAAAACCCTAGGTCATAAAGTTAGTGGACATGTCCACAGCAATGAGCCCTAGACAGGGATGCAGAAACAGCCATCTGCTAAGGCCTCTCGGGCAGAACCCAGACTATCTAGGCTCCCTGTGCTGCCTCTTCTTTTACATAGTCTCATCTGTCCTAGCATAATCAATATTAGCATTTTTTTTTGTTTTCCATAGAATGAAAGTGGCATATGCCATTGAAGCAGTGGTCTCATTTAGTGGTTATCAACCAAGGACAGTTTTGTGTCTCACAAGACATTTGACATCTACAAATATTTTTGTCACAACTTGAGGGTGGCATGCTACTGTCCTCTAGTGAATAGAAGCCAGGCATGCTGCTAAAAATAACAGTGCACAAGAGAGCACCTATAAGCAAGAACTGTCTGACATTTGATATCAAAAGTAATCAGGTTAAAAACTGCTGTTTTTGATCAGAAAAGTTGGTACAGAACTGGGATAAATAATGAAAATTAATGAGCTTTGATTTGTTGTGGTCCTCAAGGGCTTAATCAACTTCTCTGGATTATATGCACTGTAGTGTATATGTTCAGAAAGAAAAGTGCCAGTCTCCTACATCCAAAATAGTGTTACTATAAGCAGAAATCCATGTAAGAATGAGACTCCCTTATTTCTAGACATATTTTGAACAAGTCATCTTTGAGAAAGCAAGGGCTGTCACCCAATTCAACAATAAGGGAAACTTTTACAACTCCAAAGATGTAGCAGTCTGTTGCATTTGATAACATTGGCAAAGGTTCTGATTACCTGGATTTGTTTCTTATGGGCAGGATTATCTGTAACTTTGAAAAGGTGGTTCACAATCTACATTTTGAAAGACAAGCATGCCCCAGATAAGCCAAGAATCTGCATCTATTTTTCTGTTTATGTTGTCTGCTTCTGTTATCAATTATAATGTTTAATGTAAATATAATCCTGTTTGAAGCCACCTATGTCATGTACTGATCTAATAACACCACTGAAAAACTCTTCTTATTTTAGAGACTTTATAGAGAAGCTTGGGACAAGGACAAGACTCAAATTCACATCATGCCTGATACACCTGACATTATTCTGGCTAAGGCAAACTTAATCAATACAAGTGATGTAAGTTTCCAAATTCAGCATGCCTTTTAAGAAAGCTCATTTTAATTGCATCTGTGTTATTGAAGTTGTTTGGAAGTTCTTTTGAATTCATGAATCATTTTAATTAACAAACTTCATGTGACTCAGATTCCTTATTTAGTAGCTTTTAGATTGAACCTTAAGATGTTGGTATTCCCTATCTCAGGTGGAGTTGGGAGGCTGTTCTGTCTGTGCCTTGCACTCCATTATTACTCGTCTCATCATAATGGAATGGCTTATCTCACTCTGCCCTAGATGAGCAGGTGTTCCTTGTAGGCAGAGGCAATTCCTACTGGGTCTTGGGTGCTCACCTAGCCCCATGCGTGACACATAGTAAATATTCGATGGAAGTTTGAGCAAGCATATAAAATCCATGCAGGATAATTTCACTTTTATTGTCATCATAGCATAATCTGAAACTTAAAGGTAAAAATTAAATATTTAAGAACAAATTTAAAACTCTAGTGGAATGATTTGAACATAAATATATTAGAGTAATAATATCACAAGCAGTTAACAGTTTTTAATCAATTGTCACATATGAAGAAACAAATGATTACATGTAAGTTTTTAAAATTTAATATTCAAACTCTAAATTTTTTTAAAGAGAACTTTTTTTTAAGGAGAGAATCTATTTTTTAAAGTTTTTTTTATTATCTGGCCTTTGTTTCTCCAATACTTAGTTGTATATGTGCTGCTGGGATCTGAACCCTGGTCCCCATGCATGGCAGGCAAGCTTTCCCACAGCTGAGACACTGCTCCAGACCCTCTCTTTAAAATTTTTAGGTTTAAAAAATTTCAGAGGACTTGGTGTCTTGCTTGAAGATGTTGTTCCTTCTTTGGATGGCCCTATTTATGAGGCAAACACTCATTCACAATGCATTAGCCACATGAAAGCAGGAGTGAGAGCCCCTTACATATGGTTTTCCCCCACTAGAGGATAAGATGGAAAGGTATTTTCTAAAAACAGCCTCTAGTAAAACACTCAACATTAATTGGAAAACAGGACCTGAGTGATTTAATTTCATTTCTCTATCAATTTATTTCTGCATTCTCATAAGTATTTGGGAAGATCTGACATTTAATTTTGTGTATCTGGGCAATTGAAGAGCTTTAAAATTAAAAAAAAATCATCCCTGACCATAATTTCCAATTGCATTTGAGTAGTCGAGCACAGATACAATTCTCATGGGCTTTTAAAATATTTAGCACATTGGATTCATTATGCTGCAGTTGTTTATGGAGCACGTTTTTGCCGACTGACCTTTTCTCAACAGAAACTCTACCGAATGGGTTATGAGGAGCTGAAGAAAAAAGGCTATGATCTTCCTGTTGATGCCATACCAATCAAAGCAGCAAAAGCATCCCGGGAAATTGCCAGTGAAGTAAGATCTTTTCCCCTGTTGATATTGATTGAATTGCAATTCCTCACTTCAAAGCAGTCTCAATGTAATTTTAAATAGAACAAATCTTCTAAAGGGTAACAAATTAAAACAAAGTGGAATGGTCTCAGAAATGCAGTATGGGATTAGGATAAACTCAAGTATACATTTATTATGTATAAAATTGTAGCTGAATTTAGCCTTTAATCTTTCCTATCCAAAAAAACAAAAACAAAATCTGTGGTTCTACAGGCTTAGTATGGTATTTAGAGTCAATGAGCTTTATAATTTGCCACAAAGATGGCAATATAAGCTAATTTTGGGGAAAAATGAGATACCTTTTCCCCCCTCAGTACAAATACAAGGATGGTTACCGCAAGCAGCTGGGCCACCACATTGGAGCCCGCAACATTGAAGATGACCCCAAGATGATGTGGTCCATGCATGTGGCCAAGATCCAGAGTGACAGGGAGTACAAGAAGGACTTTGAGAAGTGGAAGACCAAGTTCAGCAGTCCAGTGGACATGCTGGGGGTGGTGCTGGCCAAG
>PVKS010007835.1:0-71132 GCA_004027875.1 Aplodontia rufa | reverse complement strand
ATAACAGACATCTTGTTTTGCTTCTAACATCAATGAGAATGTTTCTAGAAATTTTAACATCAAATATGAGGCTGGTTTTACTTGAGATATTTAATAGCAAATATTTAAATCCACACATTTAAATATTTATTTATTTAAACACAGAAACGTTTCAGGATGTTCCTATGATGTAGACATAGGAACACACACACATATATTTAAGGGAATCCTGTAAAACTTCAGGTGTCTGCGTGTGTTAACACAGGAAACATGAGTTCAAGCAATTTGATTCTTTCCCTTAGCTTCCTTCTCTGGCATCTTCAACTTTTGGTCTTATATATTTCACCCTCAATGCTTGAACAGGGTCATTGCTGTGACTAACTAAAAATTGAATTATAGGTTCCCGAGCTTTTCGAATTGTACCCTCAGGTTATTGAATTCTATGAGGAATGTATTGAAGTAGCCAATTAGAAAAAGGCCAGGATATTTCTCCTCTATAAGGCATTTTTTTCTAGATGTGTCTGAGAGGGCGATTTTGATGAGATTTACATTTGAACTGGTAGACTTTGAATCAAATTGTCCTCCGTCATGTGGGTGGGTCTCACTCAATGAACTGAGGCCCTGAATAGAACCAAAAACACCCTCCTGAATTAAGAGGGAATTCTGCAGCAGTGGGCCTTCCCACTTGGAGTGCAGCTTAGAGTCCCCCTGGGTCCACAGCATATTGGCCTCCCCCACGAACGCTGAACATGCCGATCTTCATAATCGCATGGGCCAATTCCTTAAGACAGAATTTCACACACACACACACAGTCTTATCGCTTCTGTTTCTGTGACAGAGAACAAGGAAAGACCTTCTATAGTATTTTCCTTCTTTATGAACAGATTCTGAATGTTAGATTTATTAGATTTATTTTCAGTTCCTAAAGGAAGACAACAGGGGGGTGAGGTCCCATCCCAAACTCCACACATTCCAGATTGTACTGAGAATACCAGAAAGGGAAACAAAACCAAAATAAGATGATGTAGGCCTATGGAATTTCTGGCCTGGCTGGAATTTTGGACTCTTTCTATGTTTTGCAAGAAATCTTAAACTGTTTTCTCTGAGTCCGGTATTTATTTAAAATTCTCGATATATCCACAGATTACATGTGGACTTAGAGCCATTGGTTGGTTTTCCTATTCTGTGTCTTACGCACTTGTTGAGCCCAGCTCTCTAGGGTCCATCTTTTCTCTTTTTTTCCTTGGTTAAAAGCAAAATAAATCCTATCAGTTACATGTCTTTTCACAAACTTGCTATATATCTGGAAAAATGATTTCTACTCTTTTCCCCAACCCCTTCCAGCTCAAAGTGAGCAGGGCACTGGATTTAGTCCAAGGTTTGTGTCTCGGGGCCATGGTTCATTAATTATAATGTAGTCTTTCTCACCTGGTCTCTCTCAACCAATAGTCTCAGTAGCCAAACGGCATCTGTCTTACAGGGCTAGTGTGAGGAACAAAGGAAATCATTTATGTGAAGTAACTGGCATAGTTCTTAACATTTGTAGGGCGTTGATAATGCTCTCCCATCCCCCCAAATTTTTCTTTTTAAAACCCAGCCCAAACACCACCTTCTATGCTGCATCAGTTAAACTACTAGGCTCAAATAACGACTAGGTGAAGAATTATTGGAGGTTTATTGCAAAGAGATAGAGGAATTTGAGTAGAAGTCAGTCAACCAGGATTTTGCTTTCTCCCTGACTTAATGTTTAGAGAGCTTCATGACAAGCTGGAAATGCCCTGCATTTTTAGGGGCAACCAATGGAGCTCCAAGAGGGTGCTATCTCATTCTGGGTTCACCTGAAGGGAAAGATTTGATGGCAGTGGCTTCCTGTTCCTTTACACAGCTATGAAACACCTATATTTGAAGACTTCAAAGCAGAGCATTGGAGGCCAAATAAAAGCCTGCTAAAGGGGTGCAGGCCCTGTCCCCTGTAGCCTTTGAATATGTGAATCCACAAGGCAGAAGAGACTCTGCAGATGAGACGAAGGTTGCAGGGCCAGCAGACTATCCCGCAGGCCCTTAGAGATGGACAAGGAGGCAAAAGTGGCAGTCTAAGAGATGTGACAGCGTGAGGAGACCTTGACTTAGGTTTTCTGGATTTGACCAAGGAGGAGGAGTACATGGGCATCGGAATGTGAGCAGCCCTAGCTGCTGGGAATGTCCCAGCCCACAACCAATAAGGACATGGGGACCAGAGAGTCAGCACTGCTGACACCGAAGTTAGCACCATGAGACTCTGAACTGAAACCCAGGAGAGTCCCTGTTGTTCTGCAACTTCTGCTTGTGGAAACTCTTAGAAGAGCAGAGGGGTGTTATTAAGCCACTTAATTGTGGTTATGTATCATGGTAGCAAGAGCAAATGAGCACAGAGGGCCTCACAGAGGTGGTTCACTCACCTGGTGCCCAATCTACATATGGACACGTCCCCTCATGCAGAGGCCCCTGCACCAACAGACTCGTGGCTTCTTGGAGGTTGTTTGACCTGTAAAGCACGGATCAGGAATCGGAGCAGCGTGTGTCCATATTGCTAGGCTATGGAAACAACCCAGATGTCCCTCACTGGAAGAATGGATCCAAAAACTGTGGTACACTTATAAACTGTGGTACACTTATACCATGGAATATTACACAGCAATTAGAAACAATGATATTGCAGCCTTCGAAGGTAAATGGATGGCTATGGAAGAGATCATGATGAGTAAAATCAGCTTAACCCAGAGATCTAACGGTCGATTGTCTCCACTCATCTGTGGAGGTGGGGACTAGACCCTGGACAATGAGAAAGTTGGTCTATTAGCATGTGTTAAATCCAGATAAGATGTAATGTTTTACAACCTAATACTTTTTTTAGAGATATAGTGGGAAGGGGAAGGGAGGGATAAGGGAGGGTAATTGGGGGGGCACTCCTGGGGGTAATTGCAATATACAGAATATATACACATTTTATATTATTTTGTTAAAAACTTGTAAGGTTGTTCAAAAATAAAAAATTTTTAAAAAATGCAGCCTGTCCTGGATGAGAAGGCCGCAGTGGCACCGTGGGCTTGTGGCACTTCTTGACCAAGTGCAGTTGGGAAGCCTTCGCTCACTCCCTTAGATATGAACGTACTCTCCGTTGTGCAGCTGTGCAGTCCACAGCAAACACAGAGCTGCTGACAAGCATTGTCCGGCACTCGCACCTATCATGTGGCATCTGTATGGATTTGTCTTTTTTTTTTTTTTAAAGAGAGAGGGATGGTGTGTGAGAGACAGAGACAGACAGAGAGAATCAACTTTATTTAGTTTTTCATGTGGCCTTCGCTGCCCCGACACTTAGTTGTGTACATGGTGCTGGGGTTCGAACCCTCGTACTCACGCATGGCAGGCAAGCGCCGTAACCGATGAGCCACTGCTCCAGCCCCTGTAATTATTTGTCTTAATCCTGATTTCCATCTCTTCCTCCTACCACATCTCAGGAACATAGTCTTTGTAATTGACTCTGAACAAATGGATTCCAGCAATTAATTTACCCTAATTAGTTACTGGGAGTGAGTATGATTTTCGGACCCAATGTAAAATACTCTGATGTTTTCCTACCCGAAACTATTGATAGCCTTTTCATGTCTTCTGATTCCATTGTGGCCTTTCTGATTCCATTATCCTAACAGGAGAGAAACGTGTCAAGGTGTCAGGTCTGCATCACCATGATTTTCCACTTCCCTTGCTTTTCGTGTGCACTGTCTCTGTTGGGGCTGCAGCCCTCCAATCGTTGCTTGGTCATTCAATATAAAATATACAGAGAAGTATCGCGGAGAAGGCAGCTGCTACCCCATTGTGCTAGTACAGGCCTGAGCCTGAAATTTCAAACTCTCACGCTCATATCCAGCTGCTCTGCTCTGGCATTAGATTTTTTTTGCATGAGACATTCCTGGAAGGAGATAGGAGGCCACAGCTGCCCCTCTCTCCTGGCGTGCGTGTGTTGCTATCTGAACCCTGGCAACTTTGTCTCTTCTGGGCAATGCTGTTTTCTTGACTCGACTCATAAGGCTTATGGGTGACAAGAAATCATCATCTGAAAAGGTGATGCCAATTCATTAGTTATTAGTATCATTTTTACAATATCAATTCTGAACAACGGATCATTTTTATGATCTGCACCTCAACATTTGCTGCATTTCTCAGTCTCATTCTTCAGTCCCAGAGGGCTGGAGTAAATTGTCACGTTCCTCCTTTAAGTTAGGAAGATTTCTGTCCTTTGGAGAATGTGCTCCTTGTGCTGAATTCCTCGGGAAGCACAGATTCAAAGCATACCTCCAACGAATGTTCCTTTGTTAAGGTTTTGGACACAAGGCCTAAGAAAAGACCTGGAAAGCTTGAGTTACATTTTAAAAGCAAATAACCCCATATTTGAATGGATTCTTAACTTCTAATCCAGAGAGTTCTCTTACAGGAGAGTATTTCTTTTAAGATTTCAGTTGTTTTATTTTTAACTGATACTTTAAAACATAGAAATTGGTTATAATTATGGGGTACCATGTAATGTTACAATATATGTGTACATTTTATAATGCTTAAATCTGGCTAAATGGATCTTTCACCATTTCTTTATGGTGAAAATATTCAAAATACTTTCTTCTAACTTTTTTTTTAAGAAAGAGAGGACAGTAAGAGAGAGAGAGAGAGAAGCAATTTTTATTTAGTTTTTCATGTGACCTTCATTCCTTGGACACTTCATTGTGTACATGATACTGGGGTTTGAACTTGTGTACTTGTGCATGCCAGGCAAGCACTGTAATTGCTGAGCCACCACTCCAGTCCCTCTTGTAGCTTTTTAAAATATGCCACACATTATCACTATCAATAATTAATGTATGGGGCTGGAGCGGTTGCTCAGTGGTTATGGCACATGCCTGGCATGCACGAGGATACAAGTTCAAACCCCAGCACCATGTACACAATAAAGTGTCGGAGCAACGAAAGCCGCATGAAAAGCTAAATAAAATTCTCTTTTCTCTCTCTCAATGTTCCTCTCTCTTAAAAAAAAAGTTAATGAACTGTGTTGCTGCACACCAGAATTTCCCACTCCTTTTTAGCCGTAATTTAATGGCCATCAACCAACCTCTTCCTATCTCCTATACTCCCCGAACTCTGAAAAACCATGATTCAACTCTCAGCTTCCTTGAGATCAACTTTTTTGATTCTACTTATGAATAAGACTTTGTATTACTCATCTTTCGGAGCTCAGCTTATTTTATTTAGCACCAAGATCTCCAGTTTCAACCATGTTGTCACAAGTGAACAGGATACAATTCTTTTTTGTGGCTGAATAGTGTTCCGTTGTGTATACATGCTATATTGTGTTCATTCATTTATCAGTTGATGGACACTTAGGCCATATCCAGGGAGTAGATTTAATTTTTACAATCTTCTCACAACTTTCTCTGAGACATTTAGGTAGGCACCATAAGAAGCACAGGGCAATTTTCTCCTAAGGATTTCAACATAAATGGCACTGAAAATCCTCTATGATGGACTTTGAACATGTACACTGGCAAGTTTTATCCTTTACAAGACATGTTTTCATAGAAATGGAGGGAAATCAAGTATTATAATGGAAATAGATTTATTATAAAACAAAGCCTGCTTCTTGTTTTTTAGATGATATTATAGTTCCATATTTGCCAAAGCAAATGTTCACTCTTCCATGGTCATTGGGTATTGTATCAGGCACGGACCACGAGTGACATAGCTATTTTCTGCTTACTCTCTCAGTCCATGCAAGAACTTCGGGGAAAGATGAACAAAGATGATGGAGACAAAGTGTTTGAGGTCCTCTGATAAAATACAGGCTACAAAACCACGATTTCCCAAGGAAGTCTCCCCAGCCTCTTTGCTTTGATGTAAACCCAGATTATTTTTCTTTGCCCGATGAAAATGTTCCTGTGAAGGATGAGCCAGACAGCCTGCGACAGGAGGATGGAGTCTTTAAACGCACACCGAGGAATGACTTAATGCCTTCAAGTGACTGTATTCTTAGCGCTTGGAAACTGCTCCAAACCTGCCTGGTTTTCCTGAAACACCTCCATTAGAATATTGGACAGCTCGCCCTGCAAACACCTCCCTGTGCTCTTAAAGCCTGAAGTCTCCCTCATTTATACTTTTGCAGAAAGCCAGTTCATCTTCCTTCTAATTTATTGAATCGCTTTGCTATTTCTTCTTCCCTTACAGAAAAGCTCCAGAGGCAAATCTGTGGGAGAACAGAGATCCTTGGCATTGGATTCTGCTCCTATTTTTCTTTTACTGTTATTTTTTTACCCTATGAAGTGAGATGGAACATTTTGAAATACTTTTAAAGGCAAAACTCATTTATATATTTTTCCTATTTCAAACCATTTAAGGTGGAACAATCTATTTTGTATATATACCAAGAAATGTGTGATTTAACATGAGCGTTTCTCAATTCTTTTGAGTTTCTGGGTGACATCCCTCAGAGTGTTATGAAATTAGACCAGAAAAATTGTGCCACAACATAGAAATGCCTTACTGAACTCCTGTAATCTTTTTAAGTACTCACTTTCCCCCTTCAAAGGAAATTATAACTCATGAAACACAGTGACAATTCACACACACACACACACACACACACCTAGTGGTAAGGCAATAATGTGATTTATTCCGAAGAACCCTAGCAGACGTTATGCGGTAAGTAACCATATGGGTTATCTAGATGAATGCGGGACTATTTAATAAACTTCTTGCAAGCCACACAGAGAACAGGATTCTGTTCTGTCTGGAAACAAACAGAGCTGAGGATTCTCTGCCAGGCTCTGGTGACGGTTTGTGAAGTACAAGTTTTCCTTCAGCACGTCTCACTATTGGTCCATCGTTTCAAACTTGGGCATTTGAAAGACTTCTAAAATAATGAATATTGTACCCAAGTGATTGGTTATTACTCAGAGATAAATGTCTGCTAACAAGAACCAATAATTTTGTAAGGATAATAATATTATATTATGAAAGCCAATGTTCCATTTCCATACTGGCATTTTGGTGACTTTAGATAATATGTCACCGGGTAACTTTGTATTTGGAGTTCAGAGTGAGTTCTTCAAAGCCATTTTTTTTTTTCTTTTGCTGTACTGGGGATTGAATGCAGGAGTGCTTTAACACTGAATGACATCTCTAGATGTTTTTATATTTGATTTTGAGACAGTTGCCCACTAAGTCCCAGAGCTGCCCTTGAGCCTGAGATCCTCCTGCCTTGGCCTCCTGATTTTCTAGGATTACAGGTGTGCACCATCACGTCAAGATACAGCTTCTAAATGTCCACAGTCTATAGCAGAGGACATCTGCCAACAGAGCCACACAGCTACATAGGAAATTCCTGTCTCCTGTTATTGGGAGATTAGTTTAGACACACATACTTCTGATCATGTGGGGGAGAAGTTTATACTTATACTCTACACGAAGGTTCAAGCTTAAGATATAAACTTGGCAGAAGAGTGCAAAGATTTCTCAGGATTGGGCTGAGTTAAAAGCATTCATAATATTAAAATAATCTAATTTCTGTGATTCATCAACAGGTTACTCAAATAATCCTTCAAGATATCATAAACTTAAAATTGGAAGAGCTAACCCAAATTCAAGTGGACTGAGTCACTAGGGTACTTTAGATAAAAATCTTTCATTTGGTCATTAACTCACTCATCCTCTCATTCATTTATTCAAACAAATATTTTACTAATGGCCTACTAGGACACACTAGACCCTTTTCATTCTTGTATCTCATTCTGCGATCAAAGGTGTTATTATACCCATTTCACAAATGATGAAAGAGCCCCCAAGAAATTAACTTTCCCAAGCCACGTAATGAAGAAAGTAACAGCACCATTATTTGAAATGAAATTTAACTTTCAGATGCTGAGGTTTTTCCTTCCGCATCACTCTCCCTCCTTACCAATATTTTTGGTGCACACAGAAAACTTTTTTTCAAATCGTGTTCCCTGAAACATGAATTCATTGATATGTTAACAATGTTATAAAAAAGGGGCTTTATACCAAAACAAGTTCACAATATGTTGACAGATTAAGCTCTTGCTTCATTTACCTACTCCTCGTGTCTTTGTAAGAGAATCATGTACTCCTGCCATTGCAGTGTGTTGCATAGTGCCTCCTGGGGAGATGTAGGCATCTGCTGTCCCACGGATCTCGGGCTTTGGTCTAAAAAAATGTGAACAACCAATCAGGAGCTCTAAGATGACTTGGAATTTTCTACCACTCCTCTTGCTCTGATAGCCACTGCAAGAATGGTGTGTTCTAGACCAGAGCTGTTCTTTCTTTCAACTTAAGTCCTTGACTGGGAAGACTTGAATGCAACTAGCAATATGTGTTGTAAGAAACAATCTCTATTGTGTTTAAGCGAATGGAACTGAGGGATTGACTGTTACAGTGGAAAAGTTGACTCACATGTAAATACTGTGCAGTATTTCCCTACAATGGTAAAGCTCCCCAAGGATCAGCGTGGCAGTGTTAAAGTCATGGAACCACTAAGAGGTGGCACCTAGTGGGAGGTGGTTAGGCCATTGTGGATGCTGCCCTTGGTAGAGATTAACATAATTTTTTGAACCCAAATTTAAAATGAGATCTATTTTTTCAATTATATAAACATAAGATTAATGTAAGTCTTGTAGGACCTCAGTTAGTTCCTACAAGAGTGGGATGTTATAAAAGAGTGAGACTGATCCCCCAGTTTCTCTTTGGCTTCCTGTCTTGCCATGTGGTTTCTCTCTCTCTCTCTGTCTCCCCTCCCCCCATCTCGTATATGTCCCCGCCATGATGCCATCTACTGTGATGTGATACAGTGGGACAGTAGGGTAGGGTATCTTGCCCCAGCCAGAACCATACTCTTCTGGCTTTCGACTTCCCAAACTGTGAGACAAATGAATCTCTTTTCTTTGTTCAGTATCCAGCCTCAAATATCTTGTTATAACAATGGAAAACAGACAAATTTCTTCTTAGATTTTCACAAAGAAAATGTAGAAGCCCTACATTAAAACAAAAACAACTTAGAAAACAATGGATTAAACACACAGGTACTTACATCTACTCCTTCACAAATTACCATTAAAAGGACAGTTAAAAGAAATTTTAAAAAAAGAAACCGCAGGACAAAGGAAACAGATTATGAGTAAACAGCAGACAAGATGGCACCGAAATTTAGGAAGTTGTAAAGGAGAATGAGTGATATTTTAAATCTCTAGACCAAGGAAAGCACATCTACAAGTTATCAATAGGGAGTGGACAGGAACGGGTCAATCTGAACCCTCATTACCTGGAAGACTCAAAAATAATGGAATCAGATACATCTGAAGCTGTAAGTCAAATCTAAAAGTAAGAACGTGTTTGAAAGCTTAATGTAAATAGCAATTAGACCTATGCACCCCTCCTTTGCATCATGCAAGAAAATGATTTTCTTTCCCCTACAGTGGCAGAAGGTACACATTTTCACTTCTACAGAAAACGAACGATGGAATTATCACAAACAGGTGAGGGAGAAGGTGATATATGAAAATAGAGGTATTAAGGGAAAGTTGAAAGTCTGACTTCTTTCCCTTTCGGCTGCCAGGGTCTTCATGGCTAGGTAGGAGATGGATTCATTTTTGGGTAAATCAATCAAACCCTGAGAAAGACCTAAGGAAAGAACTTGGGAAGCTCCAAGAAAATAGCCACTGTATCACTAGAATAACACCTACAATGGACAGTTCCTCTGACCAATCAATACCCTCCATTCATGATATGAAACTATAGATCAGGAGTCAGAATGGCACTTCAACAGCATGAGTTAGAGAATAGCAGAGCAATGCCCTCAGAACTCAGGGAAAATATTTTTCAATGTTGAATTCTGTGATAAGGAAAACTGTTAATCTAACACAAGGCTATAATGTAAGGATGAAAGACTTTACCATGCATTTATGGTCTCACAACATTTTCTCCTAAGCTTTGTTAGGATTTTCTTGGAACATGTTCCTCAGCAAAATAAATAGAATAAGAAGAAAAAGAGAAGTTTATACATCAATGAAGCAGGGGTGCTAAACTACTATGGCAGTGGAGAGGGCTCTGGGATCTTAGGAATGGGAGCTCATCCCATAATTATAGCAGCTGAGCAGTTAGAGAACAGAAGTGCTTGGAGCAGGAGGATGGGGGATTCAGGAGGGGCAACTTCAAGAAAGCTACACAGACAGAATAATGTGTTTGAACTAATGCAGAGGAGAGTCTCAGTTGTGTTAGGGAGTTCGGTGATAAATTATTGACGGACATGGAAAATCAAGCAAATAAAAAATGTCAGATATAACTCCAGGTGAAACAGAAGTTGCTAAATTGTTAGTCAGCTTTTCTTCTTCTTTGTTACTACAACAACTATTTGAGACAATCAACTTTGAAGGAGAAATTTTTATTTTGGCTTACACTTTTAGAGGTTTTAGTCCATGACAGGTTAGCCTGTTGCTTTGGATCTACGGTGGTACGTGGTGGAGCAAAACCTTTCACACCACAGCCAGAAAGTGAGAGCCAGAGGACAGGGCTGGGGTCTCTTCATCCTCTTCAAGGACACGCTGCCAATGATCTGAAGACCTCCCACTAGACCCCACCTCTTAAAAGTTGTATTACCTTCCATTGGTGCCATTGGGGGACATTTAAGATCTAAACTATAGTAGAAAAACTACACTTGTATGCTGGGGGAAAGCATGGAGGTCCACAGTGAGCTTGGTACCAGCCACAGCTCAAGCTGTTCATTGTCCACCTGGGACTGCTCAGGGGTCTCAGTGTCCAATAAGCTGCTGACAGTGGGGAGCGATGGCAAAGGAGGCATAAAGATAGCTTGCTCACCAAGTCGAAGCCTAATCCCAGAGAAATGTCCATTCGTCTATCCATTTAGATAGAGAGGAGTCCATCGTAGGCCAAGTTTAGATCCTTTTCCCACAGATGAATGAATGAAAACCTAAGCAAAGAAATGGCAGTTGCTTTACTTGGTCATTTCAATGTTAAAAATATGGATGGGCCTTGGAAGAGTTATACAAATGGATGTGATCTTATTTGAGGTGAATCACTCAGATTCAAAAGAAATGGATAATACAGAAGAGAGTTCAAGAAAGAGTTCAAAGGACAGTACCGAATCTGAGCATGAAGATGATAACATTTCTTCTGAAGTTATCATAGATAACATTAAGCTTCTTAATTCAGAGGGTGGAAAAGGCAAGGCTGATTTCTATATTGTTCTTTTTTATTCAATAATAAATAAAACTTCAAATTAAAAATAAGAAAATACTGTCCATTCAATGTGCTCATTTATTTGACCACAGATTACTTTTTTCAAGAACAAATGATCTATGAGAAATGATTTTTGAGAAAAAGCAGCTCCGAAATGGGAGAAAAACAACAAAGAAAACCCTTATAAAGGATTGAATGTCTAACCACACCTTTGCTCTGACCCTGTGTTGGTACTGCTTATGGAAAGGTGAGTCCTCGCAGAGTTCAAGTGCATGCCCATGAAGAACTTGCATGGTTCTTGCTTCTTTCCACTGTTTTTGGCCAGGCCAGCGCCATTCTGTGGATTTCCCTTGGGAGAGTGTGGAGGTTTCTGTAAAACTTGACCTGGCCCTAGCATATCAACAGCTGGTCTTTGATGATGGTATTCCAGAAACCCAAACCATCATCATTCATCAAGAAAATTGCCAAGTCACATTCCTTGCAAGTTCTGAGGCCTTTGGAGTATTCCATTGCTTTGTGAAGATTCTCGTTTCTAGAATTTGATGACATACCACATTTCAGTAGGGGTTATAGGATTACAGGAGGTGGGAGGAAGGGGAAAAACCTGATATTCCAAATATGTCTGATCAGTGTCGATCTCTCTGTTTGGCATATGATACTTTCATGAGAACGGCCAAGAATAGACTTTCTGGAAGCTCCTTTGTACCTCTGCCTCATATGGAACTTACTCTCAACTTGTATCTAAAGTATTTAAAAGCCTTTTTCACACATACTGCCCTTAAACCTGATCTCCTCATTTTTCTATTTGGATTCAAGGTCCTGATCTTACTTATCCTAAATAATGTGTGGCCTGAGGGATCCTTTTTGAACTCTGGTCTGCTATTCAATATGCATTTTACCTTTTGCACTTTGAAGTCACTCGCCAGTTTCATAAACACCCTTACTGTATATTTACAAAATCATCAATTGAAATGGAGACCACATGGAAGCCAAGGTAAATGAATTAGCACAGTTAGCAACCATGGATTAGTCAGTTCTGAATGAACTTGATTGTCATGTCATAGCCCAAATTTCTCCACCATGTCCAATGGATATTATGTCAAATGGCTTGTTGAATTTCAGAATTATTACATCTATCACTTTACACTCTGCTGGTCTAGTGATCCTTTCACAAAAAGAAAATGTAGATAATTTTATCTGACATTTTAAATTAACATATTCTGGCTTAGTAATCACCATTTCTTCTTCTGAATATTGCCTCACAAACCATTCTTTCTGATACATTAATTTTAGAATTTTCCCTGAGATTGCTGTCAAGAGCAAAGTAATCTACTTTCTTCATTTGAAAAATTAAAGTAGTATGTGTTCATGTGCTTTTGGCACTTCACTGTAGTTCTTCAAAGATCATTGACAGTGTTTCATGGATCTTTTAGAAAGCAGTTTCAATATTCTGACACAATTTGCTTAAACCACACTATTTTTAGCTCATCTTAGGCTTCAATTCCTACTCCATTTCCTTACCATGACTATTATTCTATAGCCCTTGTATCAAACCAAAACAAGGTGTAAAGAGCATTATCAGCTGCAAATGTACAGGGGTTGGTGAAAGAAGTAAATTCAACAATAGTAACAAACTATCTTTAATCCTAGTAGCTCTGTAATTACATTAAATTTAAGTTGACTAAAGACTTCTACTAAAAGACAAAGATGGTCATGCAGATTAAAAAACAAAACCCAATTTCCTGCTTACACACTACATTTAAAAATATAAGCATTCAAAAAGGTTGATGGTAACAGTATGAAACATATGTATATATATACACACACACACATATGCAAACACAAACCAAAAATAAAGCAAGTCTATTAACATGAACTAAAGAAAAAGGAATATATTTTTATGATGATCAACTCACCAGAAATATATATAACAATTGTAAATCTGTACACATGTGACACATATCCTCAAAATATATAAATTTGAATAAATAGATAAATCTAATTTCACAGTAAGATTATTTAATTCAAGTGCCTCAGTAACTAATAAACAAAGAGTTCTTGACAAATTTTCTTTAAAAATATAGATGTGAAGAAACAATTAACAAGCTTGAACAAGTGTACATATATAAAACAGTGCACTCACAATTTCCAAATAAACATTATTTTTAGACAAACAACATTTAAAAAATATGACAGATCACAAAGTTATCACATGAAATTTAACAGAGCCTAACACGGCTGGAGCCGTGGTTCAGTAGTTACAGTGCTTGTCTGTGTGTGTTTGACCCCCAGCACCAAGCACACAAGGAAGTGTTGGAGCAAAAAAGCCACGTGAAAAACTAAATAAAAATTGATTCTCTCTGTCTTTCTCGCTGTCCCTCTCTCTCTCTCTCTCTCTTTTAAGAGAGAAGGACAGTGAGAGAGAAAGAGAGAAGAGAGAATCAATTTCTATTGAGTTTTTCACATGGCTTTCGTTACTCTGACACTTAGTTGTGTACGTGGGTGCTGGGGTTTGAACCTGTGTACTTGCGCATGCTGGGCAAGCGCTGTAACCACCGAGCTAACACTCCAGCCCCCTGTCTCTCTCTCTTAAAAAAAAAAAAAAAGTAGGAGGGAAAAAAAAGAAAAAGAATTAAAGATTTCAAAGATGGTGGAATACATCTAGGCAGCAAGCCTCCACTCCTCCCAGCCTACAGCAGCTGACCAGAAAGGTACGACAGAGCACACACTCTACAACTCAATACTGGACTGCTGAGACTTGGAGGGACTTGGAATTTGGTTATTAGAGCAGAAAATTAGGAGAGAATTCCTTGACCCTGAACCCTGACCAGGGTGAGGTTGGCGGCGGGGAGGGGTAGCAAAGAGAGAAAGAAGAGGAAAAGCCCACAAGCTTACTTCCTTAACGACCAAGGAACAAAAACAGACCAAGTTAAGATGGGACCCGGGTGCAAAGACAGTGAAGGACATCACAGAATTCAGCCCTAATTTGTGGCAGAAAACTCTACTGAGCAAGGCAGCTATTTTGTAGGGTCTACTGCTACCTAGTTTCCCTTGAAGAAATAAAATCCATACAGCTTCTCCTTACTGACAGATAATAACAAATAAAATCACAGGGAACACCACTGAAACAAGTCGTCTCTGTAATCCATCTAGAGGGAACTATAGAGGGGTCTCTGCTAGCTGAAGGTTACCAAAACCTCACCCCATCACTGCAGATGAGGGGAGTGGGGCTGATCAGAGAGCTAGTGACTCTCAGGGAGTGCTAACCCCAACCCAGAGCTGCAGGAGCTCAGGCAAAGCTGAGCCAGCTGACACCCGACCCCTCACAGTGATGGGAAAATCTCAGTGAGCTGTGCCAGCCAGGGTGGAGGCATCTGTGCCACAGACTGCCCATACAGAGCCTGCACACTGCAAGCAGTCACCAAGTGCTTAGGGCCACTCACACAAGTCCTTGCCGGAAGCAGGGAAGCAGGGCTTCACAGCTGCCAGTCATAGGAGCTCAGCAAAGGCTGACTGACTACCCCAGTCCTAAGGATGGGGGAAAGCCCAGGGATCTGCAGCTGTCAGGCTAGTCTTCTGGGCCACACACCACCCTCAGAGGGCCTGCATTCACAGGTCCCACAGGTGCAGATACCCACCAAGTTCACAGATAGGGCTGCTACAAAGAAGCTCCAACAGAGGAGAGCTGGTAGTCAGCATTCCACAGTACATAGCGCAGCCTTCAGCCCTAGACCCTGCATCCCTGCACCCAACCAGAACAGCCAGCAGGGGAAGCACCCTCCAAACCCAGACTCCAACCTCTGCGCTGATAACAAGCACCCGCTGGGTAGAAAACCACAGCAACCAGGGAAATAGCTCTGTGCCCCAGCATCCCTCTGAGGGTCCACAGCTATAAGTCCCAGAGTTTCCAGGTAATTCAATGCTGATTCAGATGCTTGTGCCCAGAGAAGGCATTTCCTGAGAATAACCCCAAGCAGCCAGTATAGAAACCCGGCGCATACACGATGACTGTTAGACCCCACAGAGCATCCCACAGATACCAGTCTCCACCTGATGTGCCCAAATATAAGCCACTGCACACCAGAGGGGGAAGCATCCCACTACCCTTCACCCCCTAGGCCACCCAGCACCACTTCAACCAAACTACAATTCTCTACCTTAAATGGACACACCTCTAAGCACTCTGCAATACACCCAGGGGAGACTGGATTTGACAGTGCTGGACAAACGAAGCTTTTCTTCAGGAGGTACACAAGATTGCACCCCCTAACAGGGAGAAATCTGGCTACTAAGTGACAGACAATTAGGGCCCATCTCCTCTGAACCAAGAGAAAGCTAGTAAGTATAGCACATACCAAAGATGGGAAGAAGCCTCCCAGAACTGTAACAGAGGTGAACTGTAACTTCCTGCTACACCCAAGGAAACTTACACTTACTTCTTAGGGGTAAACAGGAGCAGTGGGCATTTTCTAAAGTCTCTAATCCTGATGAAATCCAAATCAGGAAGACTCAATAAGAAATCTCATCACCTCAGCATGGAATATCATAAATAGGTCTAATGTCAGTTTTGATTTTACAGATATGACTTTCTGTATTCAATCAATAGTTGATTCCTTATTATTTAAAAATGCAGCCCTCAACCCAATAGATTGTGCATCTTCTATGTTGTAAAGCATTAACTGGAATCATTCTATCTTTGCTCTTGTAGCTCAAATTTATACTTGCTCCTCTTAGTCTCTCTTTTCCTCTTAAAATGCCTGTTCCTGCCTCAATTCCCCCCAATTTTTCTTTTTACCCTAGTTTGTATTTTTTCTTTCCTTTTTTCTTTGCCAATTTTTGTCTCTTTTCTCCTTTCCAACCCATATGTAGTATAATAGTAATTTTATTATCTTTTGTAAGGAATAACTCAACCTATCAATAACATTACAATATTGTACTTGCATTAGAGAAATTGTGGAGAAGATTTTCAATAAGTTTTCTTCAAAGATTTATTGTATATGACTTTGATCTGAAGTGATTTTCATTAATAGGGCTTAGCGTATTCTCTCAAAGTGGTTTCAGATACTGGACATAGCAGAGGTCACACACTGAGTGGGAATATCATTACTTAGATATTCACCCTACTTGGGGCACTTCAGAGAAAATAGTTCACTAAATAGCTACTTACATAAAAAGATAAGAAACAACCATCCCAGCAGATACATATACATAGAAACAATATGAAAAAGGAGGGGACAAGCCTCACCAAACAGCCCACAAAACTTCAACAACAGATCCCATTAATGCCATTAGTGGATGATATGTCAGATACAGGATTTAGAAAGTTCATAGTTTAAATGTTCAATAAAATAAGAGAAAATTTAAGGAATTAACTAAGAGAGAAGATGCAGGAAATGAAAGCTCATTCCAATACAAAAATATTCTGAAAAAGATCCAAATAGAAATCATGGAAATACAAAAATCAATAAAAGAAATTAAAAACTCAGTTGAAAGTATCACCAATATATTAGAACATATAGAAGACAGATTCTCAGGCCTCAAAGACAAAGTGTATTAGCTTGAAAATAAAGAAAAGATGTTAAGAGACCATGATCATAAGAAATGCAGGACAATATTTAGAGATCAGATATTAAGAATCATTGACATGGGGTTGCAGCAGTGGCTCAGCAGTTATGGCGCTTGCCAGGCATGTGTGAGTACACGGGTTCAAACCCCAGCATCCATGTACACAACTAAGTGTCAGAGCAATGAAAGCCATGTGAAAAACTCAATAAAAATTGATTCTCTCTCACTCTCGCTCTCTCATTGTCCTTCTGTCTTAAAAAAAATCTAAAAGATGAAATAAAGGAATGCACAAATTTTTCAATAAAATATCATAAAATTTTCCAAACCTTAGGGATGAAATGCAAAGTCAAATACAAGAGGCATTTTGAACTTGAAACAGACAAGATAAAAAAGATCCTCTCCAATACACAATATAATTAAAATATCTAATATACAGAAAAAACACCTTGTGAAGCCTAAAGACAAAGATGGTAAGTCATATTTAGAGGTAAGCCAATTAGATTTCAGCTGATTTCTCAATCCAGACATTATAGGTGGGTGGGCTTGAAAAACTATACACTTATGAAAGACTCACTTTGTAGGCAAAGACATCTACAGGCTGAAGGTGAAAGCATGGGGAAAAATATACCATGCAAATGGAGATCAAAACTGAACAGAAATAGCTACTGTTGTATCAGACAAAGTAAACTTCAAGACAAAGAATTCACTTCATACTGTCTAAGGAATCATCCAAAAATAAGGTATAATGTTTGTAAATATTTATGCCCAAACATCAGTGCACCTACATAAATAAAACAAACACTACTCAATATAAAGACCCAAATAGCCCCAATACTGCATGATTTCAGTACACCTTCGTCACGAATAGATAAGTCATGTAGACATAAGCAAAGACTCTCCAGGATTAAAAAGTATTATTAATCAAATGGACCTGGCAGACATTTATAGAACATTTAATCCATCAACAACTGAATTCATTTTCTTCTCACTGGTACATAGACCATATTTTAAGATACACAGCAAGTCTTAGCAAGTACAAAAAGAAATAGAGGTAATCCTTTCATCCTCTCAGATTAAAATGGATTAAAATCAGAGATAAATAACACAATAAAAAAACAGAAACCATTTTCACATGTGGAGATAAAATAATATACTTTTGAATGAAGAATGTGTTATAGAAGAAATCAGGGGAAAATTTTAAAAATCTTAGAAATAAATGAGAGCAGAAATACAGTATACCAAAATCTTGGAACAGTATTAAGGTAAGAGGAAAGTTTATAGCATTGGGTAACTGTGTAAGAAAAAACAAAACAAAACCCAAATCAGAAAGATCCCAAATAGATCTAATGTTATTCCTCAAGACTCTAGAAAAGCAAGAACAAACTAATTCAAAAATCAGTAGAAAAAAGGAAATAATTAAGATCAAAGCCCAAATTAAAGAAATCAGTAATAGAAAAAGCAATAAATTGAGAATAAAAAAATTAATCAGTATAACAAAGAGTTAAAGAGTTGGTT
Source organism: Aplodontia rufa (assembly GCA_004027875.1). Classification (NCBI taxonomy): domain Eukaryota; kingdom Metazoa; phylum Chordata; class Mammalia; order Rodentia; family Aplodontiidae; genus Aplodontia; species Aplodontia rufa. Next base: position 52,786 of record PVKS010007835.1, on the reverse strand, counting down.
CTCTGGAAAGATAAACAAGATTGATAAACCCTTAGCAAAAACAAAAACAAACAAAAAAAAATTAAAGATGAACAAGGCCAAACAGAAACTTAAAGGTTGAATATTTTCTCTCATATGTGGAAGCTAGAGTATAACCTAGGATTGGATGAAAGTTAGTTAAGTTTAATTAATAAACCCACCAAATTTGAAGTAACACATAATCTGGGGGAATTATAGCTATGAGGGTAGGGGGAAGCAGGTTGGAGAAGAAGAGAGGGAGTGAAGAGAGATAGGGAGGGAAAAGGAGAGTTATCAATACTGGAGGGTACACTTGACTCCTATGAGAAGCCAAATTATACTCAGGCAGGCATACAAATCTAAAAATTAATAGATATGTATATGATCATTTATATCTGTAATATGAGGGAATTACAGAGGAGACAAGAGATCAGAGAGGGGGAGAAAGGGGGAAATCCTGCACAAAGATCAGGATTAAGTTATTTTGTCATTACGTATGCATACATGAAAGGATAGCAACAACTCCCTTCAATATGTAAGACTATATTGAACTAATAAAAAAAAAGGATACCCCACATAGATTTATATATCAAAAAAGAGGAGATATCACCACAGACATTTCTGAAATCTGGAGGATCACTTGGAACTATTTTGAAAATTTATAATCCAATAAACTGGAACATGTAGGAGATACTGACGCATTTCTAGATACATGTTACCTACCAAAATTGATCAAAGAATATATAGAAAACCTAAACAGACCAATATCAAACAATGAGATTGAAGTAACAATGAAAAGCCAACCTTCCAACAAATAAAAGGACCAGATGGATTCTCAGTTGAGTTCTACCAGACCTTTAAAGAACTAATGCCAATCTTTCACAAATTATTCCATGAAATAGAAAGGGAGAGAACACTTCCAAATTCATTCTACAAAGCCAGTGTCATCCTGATACCAAAACTTGACAAACATATATTAAGGAAAGACAACTACAAAACAATACTCCTGATGAACATTGACACAAAAATCCTTAATAAAATATTAGCAAACCATACTGAAAACCCCATTAAGGGCTGGAGTGGTGGCTCAGTGGTTGGGCTGCTTGCCTGGCAAGCACAAGGATGCGAATTCAAACCCCAGTACCACATACACAACGAAGTGTCTGAGGAATGAAAGTCACATTAAAAACTAAATCTAGACTGCTTCTCTTTCTCTTTCTTTCTCTCCCTCTCCCCTGTTTCTTAAAAAAAAAAAAACCCAAAAAACTCCACATTAAGAAGATAATATGCCATGCTTAAATTGGTTTCATACCAGGAATACAAGGGCAGTTCAACATATGCAGATTGGTAAATGCAACTCACCACATGAATAGACTTAAAAACAAGAATCTCATGATCAACTCATTAGGTGCAGAAAAAAAACCTTTGACAAAATCCAACACCCATTCATGTTCAAAATATTGAAGCACCTAGGGATACAGGGAGGTTACTTCCATGTCATAAAGGCAATATTTGACAAACCCAAAGCCAACATCTGAATGGAGAAAAACTGAGAAAATTTTCTTTAAAATCAGGAACAAGATAAGGATGTCCTCTCTCACCATTTCTATTCAATATAGTTTTTGAAAGTCTGGCCAGAGTAATCAAGTAAGAGAAGGAAATTAAAGGGATAGAAATAGGAAAAAAAGTCAAATTGTCTCTGATGATGATATGATTCTATATGTAGAAGACCCAAAAAGCAACACCAGAAGACTTCAAGAGCAAAGTAACAGGATACAAGATCATCATACAAAAAGCAACAACTTCTCTACGCACCAATAATGGATCTGCTGAGAAAGAAAACAGGAAGCCTATTTCATTCTTAATAACTTCAAAAAATATACTTGAGAATAAATCTAACCGAGGAGGGAAATGAGCTCTACAATGAAAACTATAGAACATCAAAGAAAGAAACTGAAGATCTTAGAAGATGGAAAGATCTCATATATCGTTGGCTTCGCAGAATTAATATGGTTAAAATAGTCATTCTACCAAAAGCATTACACAAATTCAAAGCAATCACCATCAAAACACCAATGACATTCTTCAGAGAACTAGAAAAAAAAAGTCCTAAAAGTTGTGTGTAAGAATATAAGACCCACGGTGGCTCAGCGGTTTCGGCGCTTGCCTGGCAAGCATGAGGACCTAGGTTCAAACCCTAGCACCATGTACACAACTAAGTGTTGGAGCAACTAAGGCCATGTGAAAAACTAAATAAAGTTGTTTCTCTCTTTCTCTGTCTCTCTCACTGTCCCTCACTCTTTAAAAAAAAAAGAATATAAGACCCAGAATAGCCAAAGCAATATTGAGCAAGAAGAGCTATGCTAGAGGCATCAAAATACCATAGTTCAGGTGCCTGTCAACAAGCGAATGGAAAATGTGGTTATAAATACATAATGCAGTTTTACTAGACTGAGAATGGAATTATGACATTTTGCTGGTAAATGGATGGAACTGGGAAGCATCATGCTAAGTGAAGTAAGCCGGACTTGTCAAAAGTCAAATGCTTTCTCTCATGTACAGAAGCTAGAAGGGAAACAAAAAGAAAAGCAGGGGGTGGGGGAACCCCATGAAAATGGAGGGGGAGATCAGTGGTGTGGAGGAGGGGAATTGGAGCATGGGAAAGGGAGGAAAAGCAGGATGAAACTGACCAAATTACACGCTGTACACATATGAATATACCACAGTGAATTTATGTATTTTGATAAAGCACCATTTAAAAAATAATAAATAGAAGAAAGACCAGTAGGGTTACGGGACAGGGGGAGAGAAGATAGGGAGTGGGAGGAAGCAATCAGGCAAATCTGCAGACTCAGAAGTCCAGATCATGATTACTCTTGGGATGAAGGGAAGAGAGGGCTAGTGTTTGGGAAAGAGGACAAGAAGGGGACTTGAGGGGTGCTGGCAATGTTCTACTTCTTGATCTGTGGGGTAATTACATACTTGTGTTTACTTTTCATAATTTGTGAACTGTATACCTGTGATTTGTACATTTCTGTGACATAACTTATATATACTTTTTGTATTAAAAAGATGAAAGATATTACAAAATTAACATTCACCTGATTTACAAAATGAAAAAGGACTGACATTATCCATTTACTGGTGATGGTATAGAACAATAATTCCCATTTGCTGTTGGTGGGAATGTTAATTGGTACAACTGTGTTAGAAAATGGATTAGTGGGGCTGGAGCAGTGGATCAGCAGTTATGGCACTTGCCTGGCATGCACGAGGACACAGGTTCAAATCCTAGCACCACATACACAACAAAGTGTGAGAGCCATGAAAGCTGCGTGAAAAACTAAAATTGATTCTCTCTCTCTCTCTCTCACTGTCCTTCTCTCTTTAAAAAGAAAAAGTAAATATACACCCAATTTCATGTAAAAATATGCTAGAATATCTGCAACACTATTTCCAAATTGAAAATCACTCATGTCTAACAATATATGATAGATAAATTATGGTGTATCCATAAAATGTGTGCAATGATGCTAAAAGTAAACTATAATTACAACATCAGCATAGATCAAATTTGCAAACATTGAGACTTAACTACAAAAAGCAATGCACAAAAATATACATGCAGTATAACTTCACCCATGAAATTTGGAAACATGCAAAACTCAACTATCATTTTATTAATGCCATATATAGATGATAAAACTATAAAGGAAGGTAAAGGTATTATCATCAAAAAATTCTAAAGTGTGTTTACACATGGGGTGAGATAGGCAGGAAATGTGATTTGAAGAGTTGTAGATACTTGTCCATGTTCTTTCCCATGATCCCAGTGGCTTTTCATGGACCTTTTCCTTCATGAATATTTATAAGATAAAACATATTTATATGTATTTTGGCATCAATATGCAGTATTTCAAAGCAAGAAAATGCTAAAATACTTTCTGAAGAATGTATGTACTATTTCATGAGTTATTTTTCCATAGTAAATTTTTATTGAGATACTTTTATACCTGAGATCAACTCTCACAATATTTTGGTGATACATTTTTGGTGATAGAGTATCCAGCATATTCAGGTATTGTATATATGAAATCATTGATTAGGATTTATTTGTTCATCTGATTTTGATATTGAAAAAAATGAAGATAAAGGATTATAAATTGAAATAGCACTCAAAGTCTAGGAAATAATAAATGAGCAAAGAGGGCCTATTATATCACAAGATTTCTAATGTGTTATGCAAATATCTTCAATTGTTTAAAATATTTTGGGGCCAATAAAACAGGCATATCCTTGAACAAATAGAAGAACAGGAAAATACATTAAATACTGTTAAATACTTTCGACAGTGAAGCATCTCTCAGGCTGTTTTGTGCAATTCATTCCAATTCTTGACTATTTGTAACATATTTAATTATCACAAAGTATTAAAATATACTGATATTTCTGAAAATATATCTTTTTCACTCAAATATTTACTAAGAGGGACAGGAGTTTAGCTCAGTGGTAGAGCACTTCCAAGGCCCTGGGTTTGAACTTCACACTGAAAAAAATGAAAAGAAAATTACAAGGAGTTTCATCCAAGCTATCACCACCTTTCTTCATCTCCCTATAAAACAATGAAGGAAGAGGTGGGTGTGGAAGTGCAGACTAATAAAAAAATGCTCAAAGCGGACTTTGGAAGTTGTCAATAAATAAGACTGTCAGGTTTATCACTTCTCAGAATTCACCTAATGTTCTGCAGCTCCAGTTGGTGTTCAAGCCTGTCAATGAAGAGATATAGTCAAAGTTCCCTGAGTCATGTCAATCCAATCCAATCTATGGTTTACAGGCAAAATGAGAGTTTTACGAATATTGTTCTAAGCGCTCACATTCTTTCTTATTTCTACCATAGTCGCTAGTCTTTTCTAGTTTATAGTTTGCTGGACCAACATGGACAGAGATCACAGGGCTGCATCAAAGAAAATCCAAGATATCGACTTCCTTTCACAGTGTTATCGAGCTGATCACCCCTCGTAGAGACATTTGGAATTGACATTATCGTTTCCGTCTCATGTAATGACTGAAGTTACTAGATACCGGTGTGAACTAAGGGCAGGTTTTCTTTTTATTTGTTTGATAAAAGTTATTTGGAAAAAGTCATGCAGTGTTAATAGGTACAGCTGCTGTGATCCAATGATGCTGCTTTGTTGGGGGGGTGTGATTTATTAATTTAGACAAGTGCTATCCCAAAATAGTTCTGAAGCTATTTTTTTCTAAAAGCTTTCTCTCTGAATCCTTATTTATTCCTTTTTATTTTGTATTTTATGTCTTTTTTTTTTCAATTTAAAAACCTCTCTAACACAACAAAACAGTACTGCAGAATTGACCTCAGCAACTTATTAGCATTTGAAGAGATTTTAAAATCGTCTTTTAAAAAGTTATTTTTGGGGCTGGGCTCACAGCTTAGTGGTTAAGTGCTTGCCTTGCACATTTGAGGTCCTGGGTTCTAGGAATTGTGTCCATCTACAACTGAAAAAAAATTAAAAATTTAAAAAAAATAAATTCTTTCTGGACCTTCTTCCGAATGTCTGAGGAGGCCGTATTTTCTCCTTGAGAGTTTGCAAGGATCAAGTTCAAAAGAGGGAGGAAAGAAGGGAAAAGCATAGGGAGGGCGACGAGCCCTCAAATTTCTCTAGTGTTTTCCTTTTCCCCAATTTGACAATCCTTGTCTGTCCTTTTCTGGTCAGCTTCCAAAGCACAGGGTCATCATTTTTCCCTCATTTGGATCTTGACTCGGGCGTCATGCTAATCCAGAATTGCTTCCTTTCATAGTGCAATGTTTATTTGAACTACATTCTCCTTAGAATACTGCTGTCTATAGTGGAAGCATTTAATTAATGTCAGTGTAGCAGATGCAGTTGGTGCCTCAGGGATCCCATTGACAGGCAGCTGTGGTGCTGCGGGTAATTCATAATTCAGCTCTTTCTGGAGAATTTCCTTTGTGTGTTCAGTTTCTTTGTTAAGATGTGTCTGGGTAATATGCCCTATTATCCCCAGGTAGCCCACAGCCTATGATTGCTCGTGATAGGGGGATATGAAAGACCTATTCGCACCTCTAGTGGGTCAGACTTTGAGGACCAATTTAAACTCCACTTCTCTCTCATTAGATCAAAATGTGAATAGACCTCCCTTTAAACCACTGTCTTGTTTAAATATTTCCCCCTTCCCTATTCTCCTTTTTTCACTGTCCTGCAGGTATCTCCTGAGAGAGCAGTAAAGAGCTATGAAAGTTTAGAAATTTACCCCAACTGCAAGTTAACAAGTTAGTCTGCCATAGTTTCATGGATGCTGGAAGAAGATAGGAGACTTCTGTGTCAGAGACAAAGAACAGATGATTACACATGGCAACAGTAGTAAGTCAGAGCACCATAATTTTCACATTGGTTTACCAAGCTCCATTTATTACAAGGCAATGCAAAGAAAGTCAGGTGATACTTGAACACAAAAGTGATTTTGATGCAGAAGAGAAGCCTGGAATTTAGGGAACCTCAATCTTTTATGTTTGGCAGTGAGCAATATTGACCATTGTCCTGGAAGACAATGTTACTGTGCTAGTCAGTTTTCTGTTCCTGTGACAAATAATACCTGAGATAAATCAACCTAAAGGAGGAAAGGTTTATCTTGGCTCATAGTTTCAGAGGATTCCATGGTTAACTCCATTGCTTTTGAGCTTATGACAAGACAGTACATCATGGTGGAAATGTGTGGTAGAATAAAGTCATGCATATCAGGGTGGCTGGGAAACAGAGCGAGCGAGAGAGAGAGACTCAATAACCTAACTTCCTTTCACTATGTACCATTTCCTAAAGGTTCCACCACCTTACCATTGTACCACAGACTGGCAACCAAGCTTTTAGCCTCTAAGTCTTTGGGGAATATTCAAGATCCAAGTTATAACATGTATCTTTATTGTATGGGACAATAAGCAAACCCACATTTTGTTGTGGATAAAGACAGTAACCCTAGTTCCTTTGTTTCTACTATATAAATAAATTTGCAACTTGGCTCGTAAAATATATGGAAATCCAAGAGACTCATGGTGAAGTATCTTCCAACAAGCATTCCAATAGCAAATAAATTTTATATGTATCTTTGTCTCTAGGTCTACTTTCATGGAAATTAACACAGTGAAAATAAAAATAAAAAGTTGGAGGTCAAGTTTGAAAACCACAGTAATAATGATTACTACTGGATGATGCCATGTAATTTTTTAGATGATTAAAGCTGAATAACGTGAAAAGGCATTTCTTGTGGCCACATGTATTTGGCTCTCTTTACTGGGGATTTTATTTGATAAATTCTTGCTTTGAGAGAAAATAGGTATTTGCCAAGAGAGCAAGGTCAATAGAAATATTTCCAAGTAGCAACATGTAGGTTAAACGTTTAATTCAGCAATCTTTACAAACTACATCTTTCACACAAATTACAGAAAATCCTTCTTAAATTTTTCATTCTCGTTCAACTCTTTAAAATTTTCCCCATCCTCCCTTCCTCCCTCCCTCTTTCCCTTCTTGTTTCTCTCCTTCCCTCCTCCTTTGTCCCTCTCTCTTGCTTTGTTTCTTTCTCTCCTTTTTTTTTTGATCACTAAAATTCATAGACTCAGTTTCTTGTTTGAAATGTTACTACTTTCTTATCAAAAGCATCCTTATCACATGAAAATGCAGAGTTTTGAGTTCCATGATGTATAAATCGAAACAAACTGCATATGAATCTTCGTAGATATATATGCACATGTCTGCATCTTTAACACAAAAGTGTGTGTTATAAATGCATGTTTAAAAGTAGGTTCTATGGTCCATCTGGATTTTTATGCATATTTTCCAGTGTTGGACACAAACAATTACTGTCTGTTTTAGAAGTTTAAATGGATACCATCTGTCATGCTGATTTATTAATCAGTCCAATAGATGCCACTGCTCCTTGAGCACCTAGTAAACAAAATGTTCAATATGGTCGGTACAGAAGAACATACTTGGTTATTAATATTTTGTCATAATAATGAAAGCAAATGCTATTTATCAGAAACTATCAAAGTGCCTTAAAAATAACCAGTTTTCAAGGCTTTAATATAGAAAGGGAAGGAAGAAAGAATATTGTTTCCACTTGAGGATATTCTGTAAACTAGCTATTTCCAACTTTTCACACCAATCTTTTTAAGAATATATACATACAATATTGTTTCTTTGGAAGCATTATTGAATGTACAACAACTAAAGTTCTTAATAAAAAACTGCCCCCTCCCTCCTTCCTGATACATCTCTATGAATGCCCTAGGTTTTGTGTTACTACACCTTTGCTGCATTTAACATGAAAGTTGACCAACCTTTCACACTGGCCAGGTTCTAGCTCCAGCCTCCACGGATGAGTGAAGATATTCAACCCTTGGTTCCCTGGGTTAGGCTAACTTCACTCAGCATGATTTCTTCCATAGCCATCCATTTGCCTTCAAATGCTGCAATATCATTGTTTATAATTTTTCAGTAAAACTCCATGGTATGTATATACCACAGTTTTTGGATCCATTCATCCAGTGAGGGACATCTGGGTTGTTTCCATAATTTAGCTATTGTAAATTGAGCTGCTATGAACATAGATTTTGCTGTGTCTCTGTAATGTGCTGATTCTAAATCCCCTGGAAAAATATCCAGGAAAGGGATAGCTGGATCATATGGTGGGTTCATCCTTAGTTTTTTGAGGATTCTCCACACTGCTTTCCAGAGGGGCTGTACCAGTCTGCATTTCCACCAATAGAGTACTCGTGTACCTATCTCTCCACAACCCCTTCAACATCTATTATTGTTTATTTTCTTCATTTTTGCCCATCTGACTGGCATGAGGTGAAATCTTAATGTAGTTTTCATTTGCATTTCTCTGATGACTAGTGATTTAGAGCACTTTCTCATGTATTCATTGGCTTGCTCTATGTTCTCTGTTGAGAAGTTTCTATTTAGCTCTTTGGCCCATTTATTGATTGGGATTCTAGTGTTATAAAGGAGATGGTATGCATATTATTTGAAAAGGGAAGTGAATCTCAAAAAGGTTAACCACCATATCAAAGTTCCCAGCCCCCATGAAGTGGCAGAATAGGGACACAAACCTAGGTTGGATAAGCTGTCAGTTTTCTTTTCAACCAACCACTCTGACTTTAAGCTATAACTCTTGGTATGGTTATTCTACTTAGACAGACCCTCAAGAGATTTGCAACTCTAAGCCAGAACACTTTCTTTTTAAAAATACCTTGGCCTGACCCCAAGAGAAGGAACACAGATTGCTACCACTATTGTCTGCAGATAGTACTGTTGTGCATTCAGACTTGACAGCCTTCATTGTAAGCTCAACTCATTGCTTGCCCAGGCTCCCTCAAATGCTGTACTGCACTTCAACATACAATCTAGTTATCAGACATACCCACTCCTAAAGCTGTCTGCTTTTCTCAGTTGCCAGGGGCACCATCACTGTTTCAGTCTTCCCTAAGCCTCAAAATGATAGGGTCTTCTCTATACTTCTCAGGGAGAAGCCTTTAATTACTGTGTCTGCAGAGTTGCTACGTAGGGAAGTTAATACTCTTCTCAGTGGCTCCACTGTGTATTCTGAGGGGTCCCTGCTTCTGCTGCCCTTCACTGGGTCCTCTTAGCATGGAGGAGGACCGTAGCCTTCCTCTTCCAGGATGAATTCTGAACAGGAGATGTTCAATCACTATATGCTCCAATGACTGACATCAATTTTCTCTGTACTTTTTTACCTTCTTGACTTTTTAATGACTCTCTAGCAAAATTTCTTTAAAACAATGACTTGACATTAGCATAATCCTAAATTAAATAGATTCAAGGAATCCTTTGTATGCCTGAATATAAAGCAATCCTAATACATTGCAATTTTGTTAAAAATAATTTTTATGCCAACTTGAATATATACATTTTTAGAAATGTAGACATAATTATAAAATTTCACTTACCATATTAGATGTGTTAATGAGTTACACACATCCATGTTGTTTATATATGAAATAATGCTTGATTAATATGAATTATAAGAACATAGAGAATTGTATATCATAATGTTGTTTAATTTAGAAATATTACCTTTCTATTCTCATATCTCCTGAAAACATTTGTTCAGACTCTTCACATACATTTTAATATTAATCACTGTCATTAATAGAGAGATTTTAGAATTATCAAACACATTCTTCAAGAATATCATCTTAAGTTCATGTAATTTTTGATGATAAGGAATCTACATATGATGCTATAATTAAGAATTATATCTTAGGCTACAGGTACACATTTATATATTTATTCTTCTATTTGGCAAATATTACTGAGCATGTTCTGTGGCTAGGAAGATATCTACAGTCTCTTCTTGTGGTGGAGATATAATGGTCACTACATGGAATGGAAATTCTGATAGATTTATGTTGTAGTTGTGACAGATATACCATAAATGTTCCCCAGGCACAGTGTATGAAGTGCTGTGCTGTTGAAGGAGGAGGTGGAGACTGATGGGTGCTGAGAGGGATGCTTCCTTAGGGGTGAGGGAAGACCTCCTTAAGATTGTGTTCTTTATTCTTGACTGCTGGGGGCTTGCTGACCCTGAATGGACAGCCCTTCCCACGGCTAGCCACATTCCAAACACAGTAAACAGGTCGTTTTAAATACAAACCAACCCATCCAGCACCCACCTTCCACACACTTCCTCTATTGGCTGTCCACTCCAGACCACTGTCTACTTGCCCTGTTCACTCCAGGATCAGTTACCACATAACTAGGGAGAGCTTCACTGAAATTATTCTAAATAGCAGGTTCTAAACCTGCTTGCCCTCCCATGAAAACCACAATAAAGGCTCTTGTCCACAGTTGCCCCCTTATGTGCCTCCTGACTGACCCTGGGGCTTCCCCTCACTGGTCTGTGTGGCACAGCTGCGCCCCACCCTGGCATCTGTAACAAGCTGTCATTTCAATGGCAGTCGTCTCCTGATCTGTTGGCCTTACAATACTTCAAATTTTCTTTAACTATATATATGATATGATGTGTGCATGTATGGAAGAGTAACAACAAATCCCTTCAATATGTAAAACTATAATGAAAATTAAAATCTTGTTTAAAAAAATACACACTGTTGTAAAATGTAAGGGTGACATCTGAGCAGAAGCCTGGATGAAATAAGGAGTGAGACCTGAGCATGTCTGCAGAGAGAATATTCCATGCAGTGACCTGCATGTGCTCTTGGGCTTGTTTGAGGAAGGGCAAGTTGACCTCATAGCCAGAGTGGAGTGAGCAAAGGGGAAAACACTGAAAGATAAAGCAAGAACAAGAGGGTTGTGCTAGTCAGCTTTTCACTGCTGTGACCAAAACACCTGACGAGAACAACTAAGAAGGGGAAAAGTTTATTTTGGCTCATGGTTTCAGGCCCATGGTTGGTCAATTCCATTGCTTTGGGCCCCAGGTGAGACAGAGCATTGAGGGGAAACTGTGGTGGAAGAGCTCTGCTCAATTAATGGCAGATTGGGAGGAGGCTACAGGGAAGATGAATCCTTCCAGGGCACACCCCCAGTGACCACACCCCTTTGCCTACAGTTACCTCCCAGTTAATCCATCTAAACGAGAATGGACTGATGTGGTTACTGCTCCCATGGTCACTTCAGTTTCTGCTAACACAGGAGCTTTGGGGGGACACCTCCATAACCAAACCATAACTAGGATTTTGGTTACCTTAAATAAGGTAGGATCTTCAGATTCAGTTGAGACTCCTAGTAATCAGACTGCCAATGGGGAGAAGCAAAGGGCAAAGCTACATAATGTGTTACTTTTCTAGATAATGAGTAACTGTCATCAAAGACTGACATAGAAGTAGTTCAAGTCTTCCACAAGGTAGCTCCCTTCCCATGAATGACAGAACAGAAAGTCTATTTCGTTATCATGTTCCCTGATTGTACTGGATTATTACATTGAATTATGAAAGAATGCAATGTTTCCTAAAATCAGAGCTCTTTCCCTTAACCTTGATGATCATCCCTACTCCCTATATCCTATTATGTGTTTTGACTAAACGAAGCTTCTTCTCCTCTTAGTTTTCTTAAAGTAGAAAAATTTTTAAATCAAAGGTACTACTAATGGGTTAGGTCATAACAGAATAATCTTCAGCCAGGACTTATGCATATATGCTGATATACAATATTTATTATGTATGCAGTGTGCACAATATTTAGTATTTATATGGTGGGCACAAATTAATTAGAAACTCTTTCTAGCATATATTATCACTATGCTAGGCCTCACGGAGGCTCAGAAGCATAAAACTATATTCAACTCAGAGAGTAGTCATCAAGATAGACACAGATAAAAGCTATTTTAACTATGATGTATAATAAGGAACCAGATTCTGTGGTATTGATTACAACTCTTCTATACATTTGGAGGAGAGATAAGGTATATTGACACCGTGAATGAAAGGCTTTATTTTAACTTTATTTTGACCTTAAAGAAATATTTAGATAGAGATGGTAGAGAGATGGAATGAAGGGAAGAAATTACAAAAGTAAAAGGGGAAATGGAGAATTTCTAGAGTAAAGAATTCAGTCTGATTGGAAAGAATGAAAGAAAGTATAAAATAATGTGGGAGTTTTTGTTGTTGAGAGTCAATTTATTTATTTTTTTTTCATCTGGTTATTGTTTCTCTGACACTTGTGTGTGCGATGCTGGGTTTCAAACCCAGGTCCTCACGCGTGCTAAGCAAGTGCTCTACCACTGCGCCACCTCTCCAGCACCTAGTATGGGATCTTTAAACAAAGCAAAGGAGAGTTTTGTAATAACTGCAGGAGATAGAGTATCATTGTTGTTTGAGTGTCTTTGTTGTTTATTTGTTTTACGGTGCTATGGGTCCAACCCAGGGCCTTACACATGTTAGGAAAATAATCTACCATTGAGCTATACCCCAGCCTCCATTAGTCATTTAAGAACAAAGAAATGCCATGGTGTGAATCATATTTAATGATATCTTTTTCTGTCAGAATGAAGCCAAATTGTTCAAGGAAAAAAAACAATAAAAAGCAAGCACACTAGCTGTGAAGGTATCTGAATTTCCTAGAGCTACCATAACAAAGCACTGTAAACTGGGTGGCTTACGACAACACATATTTATTTTCTCCTCGTTCTAGAGAAATGTAGTGCCCTTGTGCTCACATGATATTCTCTCCCTCTGTCTTCGTCCAACTTTCTCTTCTTATAAGGGTATCAGTCATTGGATTAGGACTCACCCTAACCTGATAGCCTCATCCTAACTGGATTATGTTACAAAAATGTCATTTCCAAATAACGTCCCATTAATAGGGACAAGGGTTAGGGGACACAATTTAACCCATAACATGAGGATTTGGTAGTGATGTAGGCTCTATGGACTGAATTGTCACTTCAGAATCCATATGTGGGATGCCTGAACCCACCGTGATGGTATTTGGAGATGGGGCTTCTGGAGGTGAGGAGGCTGAATAAGAGCACAGAAGCAGGGCCTTGGGAAGTGATTAGTGACCTTGCAGAAAGGTGTGCTGCAGATTTTTCTCTCCCTCCACACCCCCCCCACAGCCCTCCATCTGTCTCTAACTCTCTCTTTCTCTCTGTAGCTCTCTTTCAACTACAAGCCTGAGAAGTGAAGAAAAGACTCTTACTGGAGAACTGAATCAGTCCGTTCGTTGAAATGAACTTCCCAGCTCCCAGAGTGGCAAGAGGTAAATTCCCATTGTGAAGCCACCCAGACTACAGTATTTTCTCACAGCAGACTGTGCTGACTTACACACCTGCAAGAGGAGATCTATTTATGCTTGTGCATATGTTTATTCCCTACTTTATTCCCAAAATAATTTAGGCATCCAACATTATTATAGCAAGGAGAATGGGAAAACACACAAGGATGTGATAATTTGGAAGGATAAGAATCATAAAACAATACCATTCAAAACTAGGGCAACAACTTTGAAAAATGTAAAACTAATAGAAGATTTCTTGAGAAAATATACAATATTCAAATTAAATTAAGACATAAAAACCTTGATTAGACCAATTACCATAAAAGAGATTGAATAGGTAATTAAAGAATTTCCATTAAAAAAGTACTAGAGCCAGATGGTCTCACAGCTGAATTTTATTTAACCATTAAGAAAATGGATGATTTTACCATTTGTTTAATATTTTCAACCCTGGAAAAAGATGGAGAACTCAGTAGTTCCTTTCATAAATCCAGCTTAAGTTTAATATCAAATTTTATAATGATAGTACATACAAGAAAGCTATAAACCAATATTTATATTAAATGTAAGTGAAAAAATAAATACCAGCCAATAAAACAGAAAAGTACATATAAAAAACTCATACACTATGATTGAGAAGTGTGTATTACAAGAATGCAAAGCTTGTTTTTATCATATTGCTGTTATGATCTGTCAATTCAAGTTATTAAAATTGAAGGAGAAAGCATGTGATTAGATGAATAGATGAGGAAAATCTGCTTCATGAAATGGAAGAGGTACTCTTAATTTAAACATTTGAAATTACATGGGAATAAATAAAAAGTAATTGTGGAAGGAAAACAGAAAGTACTATTCCGAATGGTAAAACACCTACATTGTAGGGTAGGTTATTTCCACAACGAAGCAATCATGTTTTAGAGGGTGGGAGACAGATTTTTTTTTTTTGGTATCAGGGATTGAACCCAGGGTGCTTAATCACTAAGCCACTTCCCCCATTCACCCTGTCTTTTTTGTTTGTTGGTTGGTTTTTTTTTTTTCTTCTAATTTTGAGACAAGGCTCACTAAATGGCTTAGGGCCTTGTTAAATTGGTGAGGCTGGCTTTGAATTTGTAATCCTCCGGTTTTAGCATGCTGAGCCACTGGGATTACAGAAGTGCACCACCACATCCCGATTGGCAGACAAACTTTTAATGTGGCCTCCAGTAACCTCCATCTCTTGGAATTTACAACCTCAAACAATCCCCTCCTCTGGAGTCTGGGCTGCTCCTAGAGGTTTGTTTTGAAGAAATAAAATATGTCAAATGGGGCTGGCTCTCACTTCCAAGCTTGTGGAAGACAGTGACTTCTAGCACTCTCTTCTTCTGCTCGACTCTTCCGGTTTACTGACTCTGATGAAACCTTCTAGGCAATAGCTAAGGATCCCACAACTACAAGGACGCTTTCCAACAACCACTTGAATGAGCATGAAAGTTGGTCCCTCCCCACTTGAGCCCTGGGGTGGCGGCTGCCCAGACCAACACCATGATTATGGCCTGTGAGAACTCTGGAAGCTGGAGGTCTAGACTGTGCCTGAGCTTCTGACCTGCAGAAACCATGAGATAGTAACTGCTGCTTCTTGCAAGAAAGTGAAGCAGCATATCTTTGCTGCCTAGCGATGGGAAAAATACTTTTAACAAAATAAGCAAAACATTTTAGAAAAAAGGAAAATCGGAAGAATTGGAAGGACATGCATATTGGAAAGCTGATGACTTTGGTCATAGGAGGAAGGGTTGTAATGGTCCATGGGACAGACAATATTTACCTTTTCCCTTATATATTGTAGTATTACATTGTTTTACTTTTTGCAAAGAGAATGAATTCCCATTGTCATTTGGAAAGAAATCAATACATAAATTTCCTGAATAAGAATAGCATTAGAATTGGGGGCGCACATTTTTCCTAGTAGTGGATGCTTCCTTTCTATGAAGGACGATGATATAAATTCTAGTCTCTCCCTGCTCTTTTGCTCATCCAAGACAAGTAGCAAGGTGGGATTAAAAGATTTACTGGTTGTTGGATTTGGGGAGACTCACTCTGTAGGCACAACCCAACCAGGCTCCTCTTCTCTGTGGCAGTGGAACCCACCAGGGAGCATGCATTCTGCTCCATTTCTCCTAAGGCAGGATTTTTGCTGCACTGGGGCTCTGGCTGGGTGGCAAACTGTGCCTATTCTGGGGTGCAATATGCAAGACCATTTGACTGGACCAGTGAGCCACGTCTCATCTCCATCTTCCATCTGTTATGCTTTTTTTTCTCAACTTAATCAGAATTGGGACAGAAGAAAGGAATGTTTTTTAGTTGCTGTTCTTTAAAAAATGGTTTCATTTTGGGCAGAAAATCTTAAAATATAAAAACAAAAGTGATCTGTCCAGTTTAGTACTTGTAAATTCTATCCAAACATAATGTAAGCAAATATGAAGTCTAGTTAGTAGGTTTGCTTTTCAGATGGCTTTGAGTTTGCAATTGTGAAATACATCTGGGTATTCCAGACTTGAGCAAATGAGTAAAATATATTGAGGATAAAGAAGACCAGGTTTCTCACTTTGGGGAGCACAGTGTGGAACCATCCTGCGGTATTGGATTGAATTAGAGATATCAGTATAAACAGATGATTTTTAAGATAGATAGTAGAAAGTATGATATGTTTGTATATGGGCGAGCATGAATAAAAATGAAACATATATATCATATATACATATTGTCTAGGTCTACCTCCTTAATGTGCTAGAGGCAATGACCGCAGTGGGAACGAGCACACCTAGCACCTGGATTTTATTTTCTAAATACCATTTTCAACAAAAGAGCCTTTTGGTCTTCTTGTAATGGACTTTGCTGGGTCCTGGGCAGCAAGAATGTATAATGAGCCTGGACCAACTTACAGCACCAAAAGAAGTGTTCAGGGGTTCATTTCAGGGGGACACAGAAGTAAGTTTGAAGGGTTTCCCACCGGTCAGATCTGGGACAATTTAAGCTTGAAAATAAATGATAGAAATAAATTATCAATAAATAAAACAAGTATTCCAGACTCATTTTGTATATGAATAAAGAAGTAAATGTTGAAAAGGGGGGGAAAAAAAGCTCTTTCTTACAATCAAACAATCAAACAAACACCAACTAAAAACATAAAAAGAAAAATGGAGTTAGAAAACCTTCAATGAATAGCAAAATTAGTAGGTGAAAGTTTCACAATTAACATGATACTTACATGGTCACAAATTCTCTGTCCTGGAAATTACTTACTGATTACAAAGAAAAGAGTGATTTTATAGGAATAATCTGTTGAATAGCCAAGTTCTTCAATTTAACATCCACCAACTGGGAAAAACTAACCTCCAATACCATGCTCATGCTCACGCTTTCTAACGCGTCTTGACAAGAGCACAACATCCTTTTAGAATGACTCCTTCCCTCAACGAATAATCTGAGTCTAATCATAAAGAAACATCAGGAGAACCCAATTGAGAGGTGTGTTAAAAAGCACCTGGTTTGTTACTTTTCAACAATAATGTAGCTGAAAAAGACAAAGAAAAGCTGAGGAACTCTTCCAGATCAAAGTGTGCTAAAGGGGCATTTAGGATTTTGAATTTGATTTTGAACCAAGTAAATAAAAACTAAGAAGGACATTATTGGAATGTCCTAAATATGAATTTGAACTAGATAACTAAGTGTTCAGCTTCTTGACTTAGATAACTCTGTGTTTATGAGTAAAAGAATGTGATGCTTTCACTTTCTCTAAATTGGCTGAGAAAAGAATAGTAGAATGAACAGGAAGTTAGTAGAACTGCTTATTTTGTGATGTGTATTTGCATATGCATACATGATGTATACATCCATATACATACCAATAATATATAGCTCATTTAGTCCATAAAACCTCATTTAGTGTATATCATTTAATATACACACACACTCTCTAATAGTTCTTTATACTTGCAACTTCTCTATAAGTTTGAAATAAAAAGTTCCTAAAATACTAGTTAACAATACAGAGAGCTAAGTGTTGAGTGAGTTTATTAAGGGAATTTGTTGGGAAATTACATACATGATTTTTGTTGTGCCCAAATACATGAATTTGGGATTTGGATACAGTGTATGAACAGAGTTCAAACCTTCTGTGTGTACGGTGACTGCGATTGTATTGGCATTGAACTTCTGCCTACAAGAGGCTTCATTTTTAGGCCTCACAGTATTTTAACATTTGACAGCTGGTGGTGACTTTGCCTATAGTCATTTGCATTAGGTCACATTAGGTCACTCTCTGGATCTTGACAAAGGCTCAGAGCAGGTCACTCTCTGGATCTTGACAAAGGCTCAGAGCGGCAGCAAAGTCACATAGATTTGACCCCCAGGTAGACTGCTGAGCCGCAGACAATGTGGAGTGGTTTTTTTTTTCCCCACAGTGCTTATTTTACAGTTTTTTTCCAGCTTACTTGTTTTACAGGTTTTAGATTCTGCAAAACGTACAGTGACCAGTGTCCTGGCAAAGCTGAAATTGAGCATCTGTTGGTGCTGTTGAATTTCTGCTGTGGTCATTGGTAATAATCACTACTTGGCTTTGGAAACATATTTCTCTCCACGTTAGGGGCTCTGGTTTGGCTTGTTTTCTAAATTTGGCAGATGTGGGATACGAAAAAAAAATTGCATGTCCTATTAACTCTTTGGACTCTATAAAAAACGTGAGGCATATGAGTATCTTGGTGTTATGAATTCTGAGGCCCTGAAGAACCTGCATACATTCTAGGGGGAAAGTGCAGATGACAGCTGCTGAAGGTTCCCTCAATCTACTGAAACATTGAGAATTCTGCAGGCCAAGATGGAGCACGATAAGAAACTCAGACAGTCTTTGACTTTTTGTCTATCAGGAACTCTGGACTTTAAACTTCTAAATCCTAAAAATAAATAAATAAATAAATAAAATAAACTACAAGAAAGAATTTTGAATGTTCTCACCATAAATGATCGTTTGAGGAGGTAAACATGTTTACCCTGATTTGAAGATTGTACAATGTATATATGTATGGAAAATCACATGCTATTCCATAGATCTGTACCATTTTTATACACTGACTAAAAATGAAATAAAAATAAAAATTTAAGTCCTCAGGGAAAGATTGTTTTGAATTGCAAAGTCCTTTAACTTCAAACTGCCATGCTATTTATCATTAAATTCTGTTGGAAATTTCAAATTGAAAATAGGATTTATATTAAAATATAAGGAATCTCAATTGTTACGGACTGGATTGGATCACACTCTCCCAGTTCCTTTGTACAATTTCTGACACCCAGCACCTCAGAATGTGACTGAATGTGGTAATAAGGTCTCTAAAGAGGTGGTTACATTGATGAAGTCATCGGGGTGGGCCCGAATCCAATTATGGCTGTTTTTCAAAGTCCATGTGAAAAACTCAAGGATAAAATGACTAATTACAAGCCAGGGAGAGCAGCCACAGAAGAGAGCAACCACATTAATATTTTGATCTAATTTCTGGCCTCCAGCATTTTAAGAAAATAAATTTCTGTTATTTAAGCCACTGTGTCTTTTGTACTTCAATATGGCAGCTCTAGCCTACTAGTACATGAATGTTGTTGGATTTTATTACTGACATACCTAGTAATCTACATGGAGCAACAGTGGATATTATTGGGGAAATGGTCTAAATATGGGAACAGTCCTAAAAGGTTGTTCAACCCTTCTTCACAGGGAATTGAACAGTTAAATCTAAAGGATCAAGAGACCAAAACAGGAAATGATGTTACAAGGAATGTTTCTTCACAACTCTTGATGTTTCTTTCCTGTGAAGGGAACACAATTAAATTCAACTCTGGTCATTTTTCTGCCCTTCACTCATTTCACCCCAAAGTGGCAGGGTGTGGTGCTTAATTTTGTTGTTGTTTTTGCAGTGCTGAGAATTGAACCCAGGGGTGCTCTAGCACCGAGCTACATCTCCAACCCTTTCTATTTTACGATTTGTTGTTTTTTTTTAGAAATTTGAGACAGTGATCGTGCTAGGTTGCCAAGGTTGGCCACAAACTTGCAATCCTCCTGCCTCAGCCCACGCAGTAGCTGGGTGATTTGTTCTTTTGGTAAATTTTGAAGAATTAATTGGGCCTAGATAGCCCAGTTGTTTCCTTCTTGGGAGCAAATTGCAGGGAACATGCGTGTTCCTTTGTTCCTGCTGAGACTCACTCTGCTGTGCAGTGTAGAAGGGCAACGAGAGCACTCAAAGCCCTGCGCTACTGACTGTGGGCCTTCCTAATGCTGTGACGTGGTAGACGCTCCTGCTAAGCTATGTTCTGTAACTTCACTTTATTATTAAAGTATTTGGTGGTTCCCCGTTTGCCTTTCCTCTTATTACTCGTTTTTTTTTTCAGAATAAGATAATGGAAGAAAATGCCCCTTTGAAGACACCAACAATTTTTTTTCTATATTGAAGTCCTTTATTATAAAGAACTCACTATTTGAAAGTACAGGTTCCTGTTATTCTTGAACCCCTAGCAGAATTAACAATGTTCCCCATATCTTGCCACACTCTAAAGACAGGTGTAGTTTAAGGCAGAGTCAATAACTGACTTTCCCACTCCTACTATAGGCTTCATCATAGCTAAAGAGAACCCAATTTGTATAACATGTGTTTAAGTTATTAAACATTTAATTAAATGCTAGGTTCAATTTAATGTTAGTTAAAATGGCCCTAGATGTGAACAGAAAATTATTTAGTGCTTCACAGTTTATACAATGCTTTCATATCATTATTTGGCTTCCTGCTTATTATTGGTGGCTCCGTGGGATTATGAGTTGCAAAAAGTGACAAAGCTAATCCCCAGCAATCACCCATAACTAGCTCTTCCAGTTCTAAGTTCAGGAAACCCTGCTTTATCACACAGCTGCTTGGCCAAGTTCATTGTCTTGGCAGTTTGATGAGAAGTTGTAAAAGCTGTGAGCTTCAAATAGCAGTATTTTCAATGGCATTTGTGCTTAAAATACATGAAATAAAATCTTAATAAAGGAACTGTAATACACTTAAAGCAGTGTAGGATCCCACTGTTGTAATAGTCAACCTGACTTTGGTTTTGAGGCTAATGAGCATCATTAGCTTTTCAGCAATATCTTAGCATTAGTCATTACTACAGCATTTTTTAAGAGAGCGAGAGAGAGAGAGAATTTTATTTATTTTTTTCATCTGTTGTTTGTTTTTTCTCCACTTAGTTGTGTATACGGTGCTGGGGATGCAACCTGGGTCTTCCTTCACACGTGCCAGGCAAGAAATCTGCTGCTGAGCCACCTCTCCAGCCCCTCTACAGCATTCTTAAATAAAAAAAAAAAAAAAAACAAAAAACGTTCTGATCTCTGCAAAATTGTCCTGCTCTCCAAAATCAGGAAGGAAACCAAAGCTCCTCAAAGCTTTCACACAATTTCTGGTTTGTGGTGTGGTGAGGGTAAAGGAGTCATGATTTGCCTTTGTATCTTCTGAGTCTCTTTTTGTTTCCTAGTTTCATTCCGTGTCTCCTGCAGTTGAGAATGGGACTGGATCAGCAGAGAAATTTTCTTTTTAATTAGTTTTATTGTGTGCATTTGAGATTTACAACATGATATTTTGGGGTACACATAGATAGTAAAATAGTAGCTACAGTGAATCAGACTAACATATCTATTATTTTAAATAGTTGCTATTTTTTTAAAGAGAGAGAAAGAGAGAGTTAATTTTTTTCATCTCGTGTTTGTTTTTCCTCCACTTAGTTGTATATGTGGTGCTGAGGATCAAACCTGGGTCCTCATACTTGCCAGGCAAGCACTCCACCACTAAGCCACATCTCCAGCTCCCATAGTTGCTATTTTTATAAGAGCAGCTAAAGTCTATTTAACAATCCCTAATGCAATGTGACTTTATTAACTATAGTCATCATAATGTGCATTAAATTTTGTGTTTGTTCTTTCTGCAGATCTACTATTTCCAATCCTTTGACCCACATCTTCGTATTTCTCAACCCCCTTTCTCTCCAACCCTGGTAACCGATATTTTATTCTTGATAGCAGAAAACCTTTTTAAAAACCAGTTTGTCCTCTGCATCCTGACCCTAGCAATTATTAACAGAAATCTGGTCTGCTCCAGTGCCTGCTCTTCATCTGGAGACTATTTCTTCCTCTTGGCCTTCATGCCTCCTCCTGTTTCCATCCCAGCATCAAGAAATCAGAAATTTCACTCTACTAGATTTCTCCTAAGGTGCTAGTGAGAGAGGCAGTAAAGGCCCTTGTCAGATGACATTTACACATTTTAAACCAGAGCTTTCTTATCCCATCATAGTTAATGTAATGGTACAGCTGTCTGCCCAATAAATTTGGTGGATACAATCAGGTTTTCCAGGCAGGGCTGTTTGCAGTTTTCATATCATAGCATGGAGGTGGTTTTTATATTTTCCCTATAGGACTAAACTTGCTCCCAGGAAACAGACAAAATAAAACAAAATAAAAATGAAACATGCTTTCTCAGGGACCTCAAATAAGTGGTGATGTTGCTTTAGTACTTTGCAGATGAAAGTGTATTGTGTTGTGACACATAGAGCCCTTATCCAAAGCCCTGCTTTTAAAGGGTGATAAAAGTCTTCCGGCCTCTTAGTTCCTTTGGATTTCTATTTTTAAACCTTGAATTGCTCAAATGTGAAGAAGGAAATCTTTGTGTTTAGAACTGACATCTTTATTTGAAGTGACATATTCATACATTTTCATAAATTATTATCAGTAAAATATATAATAATAGACTAGCTCAGATATTTTAATCACACTTCCCACTATTGCATTAATAATTAAATAGGTAGTTTTTTTATTAAAATATATTACTGGAAATTATTTTATGTAATAATCGTCCACTGGTTGAGGAATTCTGGCAGCTCAGTGGCTTTAAACCCACTGCTATAGTTTGGATCTATGACTGTCTCCCAAAGGCCCTTGGGTTAAAGGATTGGTCACCAGCCAGTAACACTATTGGGAGTAATGGATCCTTTAAGAGATGGGGCCTAATGAGAGATTTTAGGTGGAGCTAACGTCAATGATTTTGAAAGGAATTATGTGGGACCCTTATTTCTTCCAATCTCTCTTTTTCACTTCTGTTTTCTTTGAAATAGAAAGAAATACCATTTAATCTCATCAGCTTAGTACATGTTGTCTATAATCAGTCCAGAGTTGTCTATATTATGAAACACCCAATATGGGGAAATAATGAAAAAGAGTAAATTTTTAGATAGCATTCCATTCACTTAACTGTACAGAATTTATGCTTGTTCTGTTGAATGAATATAGTTTCCACAGGAAAAAATAAGGGAAGGGATTTTGGGTGCTCCATTTGATTATTCTCATTAAAGAAAGTCTTCTGAACATGTGTCTTTCTGTGCAGGAAGATTTAACTTGGAAATATCAAGGGAAGATGGTGGCTTCTGGCAAGACCTTGACCCAGTCATGTAAAGTGGGATTAATTGTGCCTCTTTGTCCAGAAAACTATTTGGAACCCTCAGATGAAAGTAGAAGTGGAAAGCATACTTATAAATAAGGAAGGGTTTCTACTGCTAAGGTCAGCACAGAGTCAAGTTGGGGCTTTTATGTTTCAGAACTGCGGATTCTGCAGACATGGATGATGTGTGAAGTATGGGAGATGCGTGAACTACCTTCACCTCCCCTCACTGGTGCATGTCTCCCTTGCCTCTGCATCCCTGCATGTGGACTCAGCTCAGTACCCTGTAGACAATAATTCTCTGTCCCTTGCAAAAGGCCCTATTAGTGCCACCCGATACATTAGAATTATTCTCTGTACAGACTTCTATTACACTTGAATATTTATCTTCAGCCATTTGATATTAAGTTGACCCTTGGTTTCACACTATAGCTAATCTTGATTCAATGGTCCTTTAATTAACTTCTCTCGTTCTTTTTAAGGGGATATAGTTAGAGTGGAAACAGAAAAAGCATAAGGTATCAAGCATTTGGCAACAGTGGTATAGAAAATAATAATCCATGTCACAAAATATTTTCCCAAAGAGAGACCATTAACCAAAGATTGCTTTTATTGTTCTTTTTCCTCTTTTTATTTTCATCTCCCCTTCATGGGAAAAGAGTTCCACCTCCAATAAATCTGCTGAAGTTTAAATGTGTCTTTTAAGGACTTTGAAAATTATGCTACTTATATATCCAAGAAGAAAAATAGATATAATGAGACATTTCTGTTTCTGAAGAGCATCACATTTTCAGTATATTTATAGAATGATATTTATGTTGTTTGTCTAACACATAATCACTTTAGTGAAATGAGTTTCAATTAATATTAATAATACTGAGGGAGAAAGAAAGCTAACACAATTTTACCCAGATCCCTTAATAAATAATGGCAATACGTAGAAATCTGGTGATAAGCATTTTCCAAAAATTATTAATACGTCTTAAACAGAAAATATTTTCACAAACTCAGGTAACAACTTCACCTATACCAGTGCTTTTCTCAAGACTATAGGTTTTTAGAGTTTTCTATCTGGTGTTAATTGGGATGTGGAAGTCAGATGAGAATTATTTTAAGTCCTGGAATGAAAAATAGCATTTCATTTACTGGGAATTTCAATCCAATACAAAGAATTGCTATCTTTAAACTAAGGATTGTCAAAAATAATTTGGAGGTAATTAATTGATCTCCATACTTTGAAATCTCCCTTCAAAATTTCAAGAGGTGACCTCTTTGCATGTATACATTTTTTGCAAGGCACTCAGCTTTCAGAGATGATTTCCTCTTAACATTTACATAGCTCTTTTTTATTTGCAAGAAAGAAGTTGGGTAATAGTCTTTAAATTCAGCATCCTGCTGCAGGTATTTCTAAAGGTCAAAAAGAATCAGAGGTTATGTAGCTGATATACCCTATAATAATCTAAACAGAACTTTATCAAAAGGTATTCTTTGTTAAAGAGAGATAGCCACATTGATGTTTATAGCCGCACAATTCACAATAGCTAAGTTATGGAACCAACAAAGGTGCCCTTCAACAGATGAATGGATAAAGAAAATGTGAAGGTTCATGGAATGAATCATACTTAACTTTCTAATATTCATGTATGAACATACCATAGTGAATCTCATTAACATGTTCAACAAGAAACTAGTTTAGAAAAAGAGAAAACTTAGTAAATAACAGAAAGATTAGTAGAGTAGAAGGAAGAAAATGTCAGGGGGCAGAGAGGAAATGCTGGGGACTGAATGAGAACAAGTTATAATCCATGCTTTTATAATTATGTCATTAAAAATTTAAAGCACAAAACTCATATCAAAATTGATCAAAGACTTAGGAATTAAACTAGAGACCTTATAACTTTTAGAAGAGAAAATAAGGTCAACACTCTACCATATAGGAGCTGGCAGTAACTTCCTTAACAAGACCCCCATAGCACAAGAAATACAACCAAGAATCAATAAGTGGGATGCTATTAAACTGAAAAGCTTCTGCACAGCTAAGTAATCAATTAACAACATTAAGAGAGTGCCTACAGAATGGGAGAAAATCATGGACAGATATGCCTCTGACAGGTGACTAACATCCAGGATATGCAAAGAACTCAAAAAGCTGAATACCAGAATCACAAATAACCCAGTCAATAAATGGGCAAAAGAGCTAAACAGAAACTTCTCAACAGAAGAAATGCAAAAGGCCAATGAATATATGAAAAAAATGTTCAATATTTCTAGCAATCAGGCACATCCGCATGAAAACTTCAATAAGATTTCACCTCATTTCAGTCAGAATGGCAAAGATCAAGAATTGTTTGTATTTAACAAATGCCAGAGAGAGTGTGGGGGAAATGGAACCCTTATACATTTTTGGTGGGACTGCAAATTAGTACAGTCATTTTGAAAAACAGTATAGAGACTCCTCAAAAAAAAATTAGGGATGGAACCACCAAATGACCCAGCTATCCCTCTCTTGAGCATTTTCCCAGAAGATAAAAATTCCACATACTACAGCAACACAGCTACATTAATGTTTATAGCAGCACAATTCACAATAGCTAAATAATGGAATCAACCCAGATGCCCACATTGGATTAATGGATCAAGAAACTGTGGTAATTCTACCCATCTATTAAAAAAATTAAATCATAGCCTTTGTTGATAAATGGATGGAAATGGTGAAAATCATGCTGAGTGAAATGAGTCAAACCCAGATACTCAAGGGCTAAATGCTTCCTCTCATATGTGGAAGCTAGAATACAACATAGGAAATACTGAAAGAACAATAAGTTTAGACAGCAGACTCATCAAACATGGATTACCAATTGAACTGGACCTTCCCAGACTAGGGATGGGGTTGAATGGGAAGGGTTTTGGGATGGGGAGGGTAAGGGGGGATGTAGGATGTATGCATGTATGAAAGTGGAACAATAAATCCCTTCAATGTGTAAAACTATAATCAACCAATTATCCAATTGTGCATTGAATCAGGTGTCCAACAATATAATCCAACCAGGTATCCTACACCTGTAACCAACATGGTGCCCCATAACAAAACCCAATTCTGAACTGTAACTGCCCAGAGTTAGCACAGACTCCACAGGTTAAGGATTCAGTGCCACAAGACAACCCTCCACTTCAGATGGCAGTTGTAAACAGTAAGTCCCCAGGTTAATCACAGCTCTACCTTGCCTACAAATCAGAAGCATCTACAACCTCTTCCATAGGTTTGGTAATTTGCTAGAAGAGAGCACAGGACCCAGGGAATGTTTACTTACTATTACTGACTTGTTACAAAGAGAATCTTAAAGCCAGATAAAGAGATTGAGAGGGAAAAGCCTGGGAGGGTCCTGAGCATAGTAGCTTTTGTCCCTGTGGAATTCAGGATGTGCCACTTTCTGGGCATGTGGATGCATTCTGGTTCACCAACACCGAAGCCCTCTGAACACTTTTGGTGAAGATTTTTATGGAGGCTTCATCACTAGGGATGGTTGGTTAAATCATTGGCTACTGGTGATCAACTCAACCTTCAGCCTTCTCCCCTCCTCAGAGGTCAGCTGGTAGGATTGAATGTTTCAACCTTCTAATTACATGATTGAGTCTCCAGTTGCTTCTGCCCTCCACATCCTTTGGGAGCTTTTCAAAAGTCTCTCTGGTGTGATTGAAAAGTCCTTTTTATGAATAACAACAGACATTCCTTTTCTTTCATCTTTATCCCTCCAGAGCTGGTTCAGAAGCTGGGGGCAAAACCCCAAATATTATAACAAAGCCTGCTCCTACCAGGTTTGTCACTCAAGGAAAATACGAAGATTTTAGGAGCTCTGGCCAGGAGCTGTGGAATAAAACCACAATATGTATTTCTTATTATATTATAATATCATACCTGGCAAACAGTAGACATCAAATAAATATCTTTGAATAAATGAATGACTACTCAAAAACCTCTTGGGAGACCTATTTCCTAATTTACATAATAAAGATGTAAAATTAGATGCTCTGTGCCTTTGAGCTCAATTAATTTTTACTTCTAAAAACTCATAATTATACTTTTTAAATGGAGGAATTTCTCTGATCATTTACGCTAATTGTGTTCAATAATCTCTAGAGGACATTGGTTTACCTGGAAACCAAGAACTAAACATATCCAGAAAGGATATTATAGAGGAGTGACCTGTTTATGTGTCCCAGATCTGCAGTCTGTCAGCCTGTTCATCAATCCTTCCCTGATAGCCAGACTCTGAAACCAGAGAAGACCCAGACACATCCAGACACAAATTCCTTAAATAACAAAATTGCTTTTCAGGAAATACCTCCAGAACCCACTCAAGGACAGTTTGGAGCCCTCTTTTCAAGAATGGGTGCATGCAGAAGAACCCAGCTCATCTGGTCGATGGCCTTTTGACTGTACAAGTTCAAAATCCTCCTTGGAGAACACAATCTCCCCTCAAAGGAAGCATGGGATCAATGAAGGAGCACAAAGATGATCTACAGCTGCGCAAACAAAGACCTCACAGCAGCCCCTTCCCACCATCGACATGCAGCTTCGCCCCCCCCCCCAAGAAGTCCCCTTTCCAACAGATAAGGGAGGCTGATTTGAACTTCTTACTCTATGCGGTCAACTTGGCAGTAAAGCTCTATCTTTATGATAAAAACAGTGTCATAGTATTGTCTTCTGCATGCATCAGGCAAAGCCCTTGCTTGGCATCAACTCCATGGCATCAGCTCATGACAGTGTAGAAGAGGATGTCATGGTGACTCTGCCCGCTTTGATCGCCAAGGCATCACAGGGTGGATAATAGGTAGAATATGCAATATCAGCTTTTCCATCCCTGTGGCCTGACAAAAACAATCTAGAGGATGAAAAGTTTATTTGGAGCTCACGGTTTTAGAGGTTTCAGTCCATAGGTGGCCGACTGCATTGCTTTGGGGCCAAAGTGAGGCAAGAGAGAATGGCCCAGTGGGGAAAAGCTCCTCAGCTCATGACAGACTCAGAAAAGAGAGAGAGAAAAAGAGGAAGAGGAAAGATGGCAGGAAGAACAATTCTTCCAAGACATGCCCCCAGTAACCCACCTCCTCCAGCATGCCCCACCTGCCTACAGTTACCACCCAGTCAGTTCATTCAAACCAGAATGGACCCATTAGGCGATAGCTCTCATAATTTAATCATTTTACCTCTGAATCCTCCTGATTTTGGGGATACCTTATATCCAAATCATAACATCACAATATCAAAGGTAGTATAAGACAGGTTTCCTCATGCATGTTCAGATACACAAAGCAAATGGTTTCAAGAACTCTTCCCGGAAGTCTTGTTTGCCTCACCCAGACCAGAAATATGGGAAGAATTCCAGAGAGGATTTTGAGAAGAGTCTGATAAAGAGAAATCTTTGAAGAAAGGAAAGTCCTTGCTGTGCAATGGGTACTATAGTCCAGATCCAATCTTTTCAAGGAAGTTGTGGGATAACAATCTGGAGAACTTTGAAGAGCTTTGAAACTGGAGCAATGTCAGGGGACTGAGGCTTGATTCTTGCCTGAGAAAACTAAAATTGACTACGGACTAAGGTCTAGTTCACCCTAGAGGGAAAGCAAGCACCGACTGCTTAGGTGGTAGACCTGGGGAAGGTACACCCTTGGGAGTTAACTTTCTCCCTCCCAATTTGTAAGCTAAGCAGGGAAGAGGCCATATGCAGTCACTTCAGGGGGAAAAATAATGAAGGCAGAATAAAATGCTTGAAGTCATTGTGTCCATAGAGGAATGTTAGAAGCCCATGAAAGATCTCCAAAGACATGATATGGTGTTTAAATATCTGCCATGGGGGCTGGAGTGGTGGCTCATCGATGGAGCACTTGCCTAGCATGCATGAGCATCCCTAGGTGTCCAAAAGACCAAAACCAGAGGAATAAAATGAATAGGGTTGATTCTTTCTTTTGCTCTCTCCCTATCTCAATAAATAAATAAATAAATAAATATCTGTCATGATCAAGGGGGCCAGAGCCAGCTTATGATTTTGCCAGGTTAGGCTTTTAGAATAAAGCAGATTAGAACTAGTAGGGGGAAAAGACCTCAAACTAGGTAAATTTCAGCACTAGAGATTTCAATTGCAAAACTGAAGTGATGCTTGTGAGTATAAATGACTATTCTATATTATTTCAGTGCAAAAAATATGATAAGCCTTCAGGGGTTTTCAGAAGATTATTTAATATTATTTAAAGATCTGGGAGAGGTGAAAATGAATTTGTGTTTTGATCTTGATGAATGATGAATCTTAGTACAAACTAGTAGCTAGCTACACCACACTTACCTTAGATTTGCCAGATCCATTGTAGTCCACTGAATTTTATTTTTTGTACAAATTTGCAGTATTCCAAGACTATATGTTGATTCTCAGGAGAAGAGGAGAAAAGGCCTTGGATGAGAGACCCTTTCATGGATATTGCACTACCAGAAGGAAGTGTAGGATACAGTCTGCTAAATCTGTGAGAACCTCAGGACTAACTGGCAGATATTTAGCAGTATCTGCATTTGGTCTCTAGTTGACAGGGTGATATATGGTTCAGATCTTCTTTCCAAGAAGGATTTATTCCCCTGCCTATTGGGTGAGTCCCTGTCAGGCTTTTCAGGGACTGCCTCAGTTTACTACAGACAGCCTCCTCACTCAAGATCAAATCTTCTTTCCAAGTAGTCCATATCCAACAATCAAGTCAGGCATATGAAGAATTGGCTGTTTTGCTCTCACTCAAAAACAACTGCTGGGCTATTTGAACTTCAGAGCTTCCTGTGAAGTTATCCATGGGACCCATGGGAGAGCATTGCACCTTGACTTCTTCCTTGACCTTTTCATAGGTGTAACAACGACACTCTTGAGAAATACCCTACTCACGATTATCTCTTACACTGCATCCCAGAGAGTTTGTCCTGCAACGGTGGCCTTCATGATTAGTTTGTATTCTTAAAATATTTGTTCATTTCAGATTTTCAGGTTGACACATACACAATGGTGTCCCTACAAAGCTGTGATCTTAGAATAACTAAATTATTATGTGAATATGTGGGTGGAAATGTGTAAAATATACTTTGTAAAATTAAAACTTATGAAACTTGCCATTCATGAAATTTAAATCAATTGAGTGCTTAGCATGTGCAAGGTCCTGGGTTCCATCCAAGGTATCCAAGGAGTGTGTGTGTGTATATATATATATATATATATATATATATATATATATATATATCCTTTGAAGTTTCAATGATGAGCATGATCTCATGGTGGCATTTGCAATTGCTCTAACCTAGAGAGAGTCGTAGCTATACAGGCCAATGCTTAAACCAGTTCCTGGAACATTTTCATGTTCTTTGTCCTAAAAACAAGTTTCTGCTTAATAAAAAGAAATAGGAAATGAACAATTTTATAAGTCTCCAAAGACTAAAACCACAGTGACATAAGTATTATGAACTCTTGGTGCCATTCCTAAGAAGAGTTGATCAAAGGATGCAGTCACATGCTTTAATCTCCATTTTATTTTATCAGTGTCTTCACACTTCAGTTTCACAGACAGTCAAATCTCCCTTTCAATGAGTCTTTAAAACCGGCTGTGCTTTTGCCTAAGCCATACATATTTATAATTAACTCATTATGAAATTGCGTTTTCCATTATGTCACAAGGCTACACCTAAGGCACTGCCTTTCCACCTGGGCCATTATAAACTTGATATACATATTTAGTAAGACAAACTGGTAGGGTTGAATAATTATTTCACAGTAATTTTCTCTGATGTCAGTTTCCTTTCAAATTAATGTTCCTTAGGGCAAGCAGTATGTATAAACCTCTGCACTTGCTCATAGCAATGTTTAGAACAGGGGTTAGTATACATACAGCACATGACTTAATGCCACCTAACTGAATTTAACAAAATTGGTTTAATAGCAAGTCTCTTACTAAAAAGCCTGCTTGGAGAAGTTATTTCATTATAAACTTCCTTCCCAATAACTTTATTATTTACTATGTACTGGGAAGTCTAAATTGATGGAGTTTAGAATTATTTCTATGTCTCTTAAACCTAATTTCATTTTCATTCCAAATGCATGCTAAGCCTGAGCAAAAATTATTAAATTAACTTCTGGTTCCAAATTTCTATTCACAGAAGTGATAAAGGGAGGAACCAGACCCTAATTTTTTGATTCTTAGAGGATATTTGCATTACATGTATGTCTAATCTCACTCCTGGCCCCAGTATTACTTCATATGGACACATATTCATGTGTGCCTAATGAATATATACACAAGATTTCCTTGTATTTTTAGTGACTCTAATGATATGAAATGTTACTATTAATATGAGAACATTTTTTTCTTTGTAGTAGTTGTGGTTATGTGACTTTATGTATTGTATTAGAGTTCTCCAGAGAAAAAGAACTGATAGGAAAAGATATATATAGATAGATATAGATATAGATATATATTTATACGTGTGCATATATGTACATATATATGCATATATAGAGATATTTATAATATGTAATATTATATATGTATATTATATATATTATAAGAGGGAATTGATTAGATTGGTTCACACTTTCAGGGACTGACTACTGCCCCAGTGGGTGCCTGCCTGTAGGCTGGAGAGATAGAAAACTGGTAGCTGTTCTATTCAAGAAGCTGGAAGTCTCAGAATGAGAGAGAGCCTCATGAAGTCTGTCTGCTGGTACAGGCCTGCAGGGACTTTCAAAGGCTAAAGAACCTGGGGTCCAAAGTCTACAGATGTGAACAACAGATAAATGCATTTGCTGGGGAAGGGTGGAGAGGGCCTGCTCATAAACTTCCCTCTTCTTCCATGTTTTCATCCTCTGAGCCCTGGCTCTTGATGGTGCTGTCTACATTCAGGGCATATTCCCTTTTAATTTACTGTGAGCAGTCTTCTCTGGAAACATTCTTACAGAAACCCTACAAATAGGCCTTACCAATTTTCTAGGCATCCCTCAATCTAGTCAAGTTTACACCCCAGGTTAGCCATCACATGTGTCTACATTTGTGATTTTCTCCTTGATGACTCTCTTCCCTTACCGGTCTTTAATTTCCTTGAGGGAAGCCGTCATGCCTGCTTTGCTCATTCATTTTTCAATACATCCAGCATAATGCCCAGCACCTGGGAGATACTTAGTAGGTATTGTGATTTATTCCTGGATTTTAGAATTCTCTCTGCTGGCACAGTTAGGATTTTTCCATCTCTCTTTTACCTTTGGGAAATCGTTGGATTCTTTACAGCTTTGGCAGATGTTCACCATTCAAACATGGAGTTGTCAGTTATGATTCAGTGATAACAAGTGGAGCTTGTTAATGACGTTGACTTAGAACTTAAAATGTTAAGAGCGACCCATGGAAAGTACTGATGATGTGAACTGGGTAAATGTTAGCCATCAAAGGGGGAAGGCTTATAATCATGTTCCATGTTTGTGTGCACACACACATGCACACTTTATATACACTGTGGAAGCTGTTGTTATATGTACAGTTGCTGAATTCCCATGAGAAAAGGAAGATAATTCTGCATTTCGCTCCCAGGGATATAAAAAAAAAAAAAAAAAAAAAGATACACTCCTAATTCAGGATCACAGCTTTGGCTAGAGAGAATCCGAGCCAAGAAAAGCCATGAATGAGTGACAGGAATTATAGATCCACTAAATGTATTTTAGCATCCAGAAGACCTAAAAAGCAGAAATTGATAGCTTCTATTACAGAATAAGAGCAAAAGCAAAGGCATTAGGCTAATAGACATGAAAACCAGTAAAAACAAGTCAGCTCTGAGGACAAGGCACTCTGAGATGTGTATTCCTTTCAACTTGCCTTCCAGGACAGAATTTATCTCAGATTTCAAATGGATGTCATTGGTAGAGGTGGACAGACACCGCGACTGAAATGGAGAGCTTTGGGAGGCAGGTAGCCTCTGATGGCAATCACTGACCTGTGGATCGCAAGACTATATTGCCGTACATTCATAGAGCGGCGCGGCACACAGCACAGATTCAGGTCTCTCATGCTAGAGAAGCCACGCTTCTTCCCTAGGCCGTGCACCTCTCAAGCAGTAGTCCCTTCTAATCTTCCCCCCTCTTTCTTCTCCTCCTCCTGTCCTTCCTTCTTCTCCCTCTTAATATTCCTCTAATTAAAAAAATATTAGTTACTATCATCCCCTCTTGCCACTGCTTATTCTTAGTTACCATATCTTGGGAGAACTTCGAATTGGCTCTGAAAGCACAGTTTCATTCCACTTTTTCCTAATTCTGATCCACGTTCCTTATCAATAGGAGAGAAAAATTAAGTTTCTGTAATGCCACAATTTTTCTGAATAGAAACTTTCAGTGATGATTATGTAAAACCTGAGCCCTGTCTTATGACTTACCACAATTACATTGTAATTCATCCTCAAGTCTCACAGGTTCTACCTGCTGCCTTGTGTTCTAGTAGAGACCTACTTTTGGTTCCCTGCAAAATAAAAAAAAAGTATCATTATCTTCCAAGCTTTTGTACACAGTGTTTCTTCTATTGGGAATTCCTTTCCCTCTTTTCCTCACCCAAGCCTACTTATTCTAGCATCTGGAGTTGAAGCACAAGGTGCATAATTAGCCAGATAACTGACATCACGTAATTTACTCATTGATTGCTGTGCAGAAGCCAGCCTCGGAGAAAGCCTGGTGATCCCTGCATTCTAGGAGGCATGCCTCTGTGTAATCATGTAATCTCCTGCTGAACGGGAGCTGAACTTGGTGACATGCTTCTAGTAAGAAGAATACAGCAGAAATGATCAGATTTGACTCAAAGAGTAACTGGCAAAAACAGTGTTCTCTGTGAGGCACAGTGGCGCACACCTATAATCCCAGCTGCTCAGGAGGTTGAGAAAGCAGGACAGCAAGTTCAAAGCCAGCCTCAGCAAATTAGTGAGACCTTGTCTCAAAATACAAAAGAAAACAGGCTGGGGATATGTCTCAGTGGTTAAGTGCCCTGAGTTCAATCCCTAGTACAAAAAAAGAAAGCAAATAAAATTCCTAGTGTTCTCTCTTTCTGTCTCTCCACTTTTACTTGAAGAAGGTAGCTGTTGTGAAATGAATAACCTTACTGAGGGGTCCACTTGGTGAGGAGCTGAAGCCTTTGGTCTGTGTTCACATAGGTAAATCTGGAAACTCTTCTTTCAGCCCAAACAACCCTGAGATAACGGCTGCCCCCAGAAACAGTGGGGCTTCATGAAAGACCCTGAAGCAGAACCATCCAGCTAAAGGCCACTTAATTCCTAACCCATAAAAACTACAAGATAAGAAATGTTTATTTTTGGAATATGCTAAATTTGGGAGTCATTTGTTTGCAGAAATAGATATCTGGTACACTATGTAATTAATATTTACTAATTCCTACTACGTGCTGAGGACGGTTCTTAGGAATTCACCAGGCAATCAAAACCAGATAAATGTTTAGTCTTCATGGAAAATAAAACTATCATGAAGTTTTATAAATATACACATGTTTATTAACATTATGCTGAATGCAAAAACAAGTTTCCGGAATTGAGAAGACTATTATTATTTACTTACTCTGGGCTTCAATTCTCTTATTTCTGGTGTGATGAGATGAAAGTCAGATGTATCCTACACATTAAGGGAGTTTCAGGTGAGGAGCCTTATTTAAAAAAAAAAAAAACCCAATGTAGATTTTTATATAGGACAGGCAGCTGTCTTCCCTGCCCTTTTAAGAGAGACTTTGGAAACAGTGGGAAGGATTATGGCTTCTTAGTCTAATTTTATGGAATGAAAATGAATCTTTCCAGGGTAATTCAATATCCAGGGATGTTCCCATAATCCTGGATCTCATCCTCCCTCAGAATGTACACACATACCTCCCGTGGCTGTCTTTTACCCAAGGTCCCACGTTTCAGTAAAATTGGCCCAGAAACCCCTAACCATGAAAAACATAAAAATATTTTCTTTACAATCTACAACTATTTATAACATGATAACTATTACATTAATCATAAGCTGGAAAACTTTGAAACAGATCAAATGTTTGACAATAGTGAGAATGGTAAAATAAGTATGAAAACAGAAACTAGAAATTCTTTGCACCCCGTTTCAGAAAATATCTGATACCTAAAACAAATCTAACTAAAGATGAGCAAGAAATGCAAGATGGGGGAAAGTAAAAAAATTATTAAGAAAATATAAGTAAATGTAGGGAATATACCAGTGATTGAAAGTCTCAACATTGCTAAGGTGTCTATTCTCAAATTAATCTATGGATTCAATGTAATTTCAATGAAAATGCCAACAAATTCTTTTATAGAATTGGACAAGCTGATTCTCAAATTCTTGTAGAAAATTAAGAGATCCATAATGGCCAATCCAAAATGGAAGGACACAGAGCAAACTCCAGAAATCAACAATTACTATAAGCCTATTGTTTTCTATTATAAAGTCAAGTCTGTGATGTCGGTTGAAGGATAAATAGACTAGCAGAACAGTGGGAAGAACCTATACATATACACGCACATATGCAATCACCTGATTAATTACTAAAACTTCATTGTGATTCGGTGGTTTAAAATTATCTTCGATAAACAGTGCTATATCTATTGGATGTCCAGATAGAAAGAAGTGACTATTGACACCCCTTTACACCATACACAAATCTTAAATCAGCAAGGGTCTCAGGCACAAATGTAAAACTTAAAATAATTAAGCATTAAATAATTGCCTCCTAGAAAGAAGACAATATAGAAGAATATCCTCCTGAGTTTGGGCGTACACAAGATTTCTCAAACAGAACACAGAAAGTATTAACCATAACAAAGGAGAAATTAGTCTTTATGAACAATAAGACTAACATTCTCCATCAAAAGAACGTTAAGTGAACAGATTCACTAAGACAGTGAATAGGCAAACTGTAAACTTGTAGAAGAAACTTGCACTACACTTCAAAGGATTCTTATCCTGAAAATAAGAACTCCTATAAATCAGTAAGACAAAGAAAGACAACCCAACTCATGTCACAACCTATGGCTGATGTAAGATTTAGTGGAAATGAGGCTTCAAAACTATAAATTTTTGGCCAGTAGTTTTTATTATTCCATTTTTGCTGGTACTCAAATGACAAGGACTGTTGGCACTACAGTCTAGTCTCAGTGTGAGGAGCACTCTCTGTACAACTTCTGAACATGTAAGCATTGACACTCTTTCTCTTCTGCCTTATTTATTTAGTGCTGGGGATTGAGCCCAGGGCTTTGCACATCCTAAATGGGTGTTCTACCACTGGGTCCTACATCTGGTCTCATGCAGTTGTTTCTTAAAAAGAGGAATAATAAATTCTGAAATTTAATGTTGTGCTTAGCAGGATGGTATGGGATATTTTGAATGAACAAATTGGATGTTTTAGCTTTCCAACTTTTTATTAACCATAAAATATTCAAATTCATTCCTGATTCAAAAAAGTTCATCAACTCTGTTTAAGCCATCAAACCAGTAATGATTTTGGTCACAGATTAATTAAAAGTTCCATTAATTTGCATTCAAAGGTGGGGGGGATTTAGAGCCTATGAGACATAGTCTAAATATTTCCTCTGAGGGTGGAGTATGACACATCTTCATTTCTCCTTTGATACAACTGCAATTTGCCAGTCTGAATATATTATGGTTTCAGAATGTAATAAAGCATTAAAATTTCTCAGAAAGTCAGGGAATCGAGCTAGAGAAGACCTTCATCCTGTTGATTCAGAACCTGGAATAGCAATTCCAGGAGCAGCTAAGAAGCCACAGGATATGCATGACATCAACGTTACACGAGCATCAACACAAATACTTTAATGATGACAACTTAAGAGTAACTAGCCTGAACTATTTTCATACTAAATAGAATATTGATCTATATTTCAAGGAATATATTAAATGCATGAAATTTTCAAATAAACTCTAAGAAGTCATACTTTATCCACCCACTGAGGGCTCCCTTTGGCAATAAGCCCTAGGGTCATGGGAATAAAAATTCAAGCTCCTCTTAGGGTGCAAATTTTGCAAAGCACTCAGAGTCCACACAGGTTATACTCTTTATTTTACAGTTGAAGCTCATGAGGTTCAAACTGGCTAGGGTAGTGGCAGATCCAGGACCAAAAATCAGGAGTTTTGGGCCCTCTCTCTAAAGCTTCTATTTTCATTCTGGGATATGAAAGATGCTGTTGCATGAAACATGGACCCCATGCCTCAAGTTGGAGCAGAGTTTAATGGTTTACAAGACATCTTAGGAAAAGATCTTAAAAGACTGTCGTATGCCTGTTTGCTACGTTAAACTGAATGAATTGGTTAGTCTTCACCCACTGCACGGCAGATATTAAGTTGTTACTTGTAGGATTAAAAAGCGTTCCCCCAACTCACTTAAATTTAACATAAATGCCATGATTAGTTTTCAAATCCAGTGTGCCTAAAAACGAACTATGGGGGGCAGAACAACATCACGACGTTATTGGCAATGATAGCCCATCACTGTCTTGGCCTGAAAGTGGCAGTGAAAAAGACGCAGGCATTGCTAATACAAATTATATTCATGTGGGGACACATAGTTCCACTACAATCATGGTTATAATTTAAAAATAAAATTGAAAGAGAGGGAGAGGGAGAGAGAGACAGAATCAATTTTACTTTTTTTTTTCATCTGGTTTTGGTTTTTCTGCTACTTAGTTGTGTTTGCATTGCTGGGGTTTGAACATGGGTCCTCACGCATGCCAGGCAAATGCTCTAACTGCAGAGCCACCGCTCCAACCCCTGGTTATAATTTTTAAAGCAATCTTAGGCATTAGTGATTTTTTTTCTGTTTTCTTTACCTGTAAGTAACAGAAATAGGGAAAACAGAGATTTACCTCTACTAATTAGAATTGAATATTCTTTCCAGGTTGTATAAGTATATTAATATTTTCTAAGTTTTTATATGAGAAGAATTTGAACAGATAAACTTACACATCTGGGCTGTTTTGAATTTTACAAACAGGCCCTGTGGTAATGGAGGTATCTATCTGCTGCCTGTGCGGCGTGGGGAAGGTCCTGGTGCCCAGGGAGCAGCTGTAGACAGCGCACACAGGGGGACTAGAGGCAATCTACTCCACATCCCTCTGATGTACTGATTTATTTCCTACTGTGCTTCAATTTTGTTTCCAAGGCAGTGCATGTGTGTGTTTCATTGAAAGTACATCCTTCCTCTTGCCCATCATGAGAAAATGTCCATATTTTCTACTGATGCTCATTTGAAAAAAAAATAAAACCTATTTTATTTTTCTACTTGAAAAAATTAAAATTCAGGTAACTGGTGATTTTTTTTTCCCTGACACTGCTTATAGAATCAGAAAAAAAAATCTGCATACAATTTAAATGAATATTTTTGTGTTAGAACAGTTTTAGATTTACAGAAAAAAATATGAAGATGGTACGGAGAGTTTCCATACACTCCAGGCCCAGTTTCCCTATGAACGTGTGGTATCAGCATGGCCATTTGTCATAATTAATGAAGAATTGATGCATGATTCTTAACTGAAGTCCGTACTCGCTGTTGCTTGTTCCTGAGTACTGAGGCTTGAACTCAAGGCCTCTTACATGCTAGACAAGTGCTTTACCACTCAGCTATATCCCCAGTCCCTAAAGTCCATGCTTGTGAAAGTCAGCTTCCGTTACTGTAAAAAAAATATACCTGTAATAATCAACTTGTAAACAAAAGGTTCAGTTTGGCTCATGGTTTCAGAGGCTTCAGAACATGGTCAATTTGTCCTGCAGTTTGAGGCCTGTGACAATGCAACATGATGATGGGGAACAGGTGACAGGGCAAAGCTGTTCACTTCATGGCTGGAAGTGGAAAGAGGGAGAAGGCTGGGGTCCTACAACCCCCTTTGAAGACCTAATTCCATTGAGTGGGGAATAGCCTTTCACACATGGGCCTTGGGGGACTTATCACAAAGCATAAAGCTCATTCATACTTTCTTAGGTTTCCTTTTTCTTTTTCTTTTTTTTAAGATAGAAAGACAAAATCAACTTTATTTAGTTTTTCATGTGGCTTTCATTGTTGAGATGCTTTGTTGTCTACGTGGTGCTGGGTTTGAACCAGTATACTCTGGCATCCGGGGCAAGTGCCTTAACTGCTGAGCCACCTCTCCAGCCCCAGTACTTGCTCAGTTTTTACCTAATGTCTCTTTTCTGTTCCAGATCATGTCTAGGATGCTACATTGCATTTAGTAACCATGTTTCCTTGGGTTCCTATTGGCTTCTTAGACTCTCCTTGTTTTGATGATCTGACAGTTCAGAGGAGTACTAGTCAGATATTTTATAGAACTACCCTTAAATGTGATTGCCTGATTTTAAAAATAGATTAGACTAATGTTATAGAATTTATGGAGGAAGACCACAAAAATAAGACGATTCACCTCAAATCTTACTGAGAGTGAATGCTATCAACATGACTTCTCATTCCTAATGTTAACTTTGATCACCTGACCACAGTGGGTGGAGATTCTCATCTGTGAAGTTGAACTTTTGCTCTCCTTTCTGAATTACTCTTGTGAAGGAAGTCACTATGCACTGCTCCCCTCCTTAGTGCGGGAATAACTAATAATTTATTTGGAATTGTTCTCCAATTCTTCTTTCCCATTTTTCTATTGATTTGATCATTCACTTATTTTTAGCACTATAAACTCATAGATATTTATTTTAGACTTTGAGTTATAATCCAATAATAATTTATTTTGCTGCCTAAATTATTCCAGCTTTGGCCTTGGGGTAGTTTTTGTTTGTCATCTTCTCATTACTAGAACAAATACCTGAGATGAATCAACTTAAAAAGAAAAGATTTGTTTTGTCTCAGAGTTTTGGAAGTTCCAGTCCATGATCAATTTTTTCCCTGTTCTTTGGGCCTGTGGTAAGGCAGCACATCATGTCAAAGCCTGAGATTTCACTAGACCCCACCTCTTGAAGTTCCCACACCTCCACCTCCTCCAAATAGCACTAAGCTGTGGACTAAGCTTTTAACTCACGGTCCTTTGGGGGACATTTAAAATCCAAACTATATAGCATTTTATGTGGCTCTTGTGTCCCTTGGACATACTCCCATCACTGTGGGGTTATTTTTTGTTTGTTTGTTTATTTGGTTTGTTGAATTTTATTTGTTTTTAGCTTTTCTGTCATAAGATGTTCTGGGTCCCTCTTATGAATTTCCTGACTAAGACCTGGAATTATTCATTTCTCCAAAGAACCCTGGCTCCTTTCTTGAGGGAATGGTATTAGAAATCAAGATCTGTGAGCTAAGTGTGTTAATTAATATGGGGTTTTTGCTGCTCCTAGGCCCTGTGTATACTATTCATATGTATGTATAATATTTACTTATATGTAAATATTTCTATATCCATGTGGAGTTAAACCATGAGTTCATTCTGTTTTCAACTCTAAACCATCACCACTCTGATCAGTTTAGCCGTTTTCTCTAACATATCAGCAATCTCCCATTCTAAAGGCAAGAAACCTGGCTTTCATCATGTGTCCTCCATTTACATGTTAATTTCCAGTATACGTGCATAGCATATCACAATTGTTAAACTACATTACTCTAAGAGAGGTTGTTTCAAACATTTGCAATAAAGTTGGAGCATTCTGTGTTTCATATGGGAATCCCTGACCTCTTAAATGAGTCTTAAAATTGTTCATACATTAAGGTTCACTCTTTTGGTGTAAAGTTCTGTGGAGTTGGATAAATGCCTAATGTCTTGTATCTACCATTTCAATGTCATACAGGGTACTTTCACCATCTTAAAAACATCCTCTATGGGCTGCAGGGGTGGCTTGGTGGTTCTGGAACTTGCCTGGCATGCATGAATACACGAGTTCAAACCCCAGTACCATGTACACAACAAAGTTGTGGAGCAACAAAGGCCACATGAAAAACTAAATAAGAATTGTTTCTCTCTCTCTCTCTCTCTCTCTCTCTCTCACCATCCCTCTCTCTTTAAAAATAAAAAAATCCTGTATTTCACCCAGTTGACCCTTCTCCCCACCCCAAAACTCCTGGCAATCACCATCCTTTTGGTTGCTTCTATAGTTTTGCCTTTTCAGAATGTGATATATTTGGAATAATATGGTATATAGAATTTTCAAATAGATTTTTTTTACTTAGCCATATACAGTTAAGATTTATCTACCTATTTTTGGCTTGACAGTTCCTATACTTTATTGTTGAATATTATTACAATGTATGGATATATACAATTTGTCCATTCATTTATCAAAGAACCTTTTTTGTTTCTTCCAGGTTTGGGCAATTATGAGTAAAATTACTATAAATATTCATAGGGAGTTTTGTATGCTTGCAACATTATGTGGATGTAAGCTTTCAAATCAGTTGAATAAATGCCTAGGGACATGATTGCTGGATCATATGATAAGACTATATTTAGTTTGATAATCAGCTGCCAAACTGCATTTAGAAAAGACTGCACTATTGCATTTATAGCAACCACGAAAGAGCATTTCTACTGTGCTGCAACCTTGCCAGAAATTGGTATTGTCAGGCTTTTAGCTGTTAGCCACTCTAATAGATGTCTGGTGACATTTTCTTATTTGTTACATATACTCACTCAGATAATAAAGTGCATGAATTGTTCAGAAAGATTTTAGGAACCTTTACCCACTCCTAATCACAAAGTATATTGTTCTCATAATGTAGTAATTGAGGTTAATCTTCTAGATCATACAAAATATTCAATTACTATGATTACAATAGAGGTCTTTTATAAAATGGAACTGTTAATCTCTATTTCTTTTTCTTGGAAAGAGAGGAGCTGCCAAAGACATTTTATATACAAAGAAAAGGTTGTTGCTGAATTGTTGTTGTTGGGGATTGAACCCAGGGGTGCTTTACTACCTGGCTGAGCTATATGAGCTATATCTCCAGCCCTTTTTATTTTTTAATTGGAGACATGGTCTCACTCAGTTGCTCAGGCTGGCTTTGAACTTGTGATCCTCCTGCCCCATCCTCCTGAGCCACCATGCTTGGCTCCAAAGTGAAGTTTGTTGGCACTCTTTTTGCTGCCACACTCCATGTCCCTCATACATTTCCTCTTCAGTTGCCTTTTTTCACAAAGTCAGGGGGCACAATCCATTTGACAAGTAAATCACTTTAAGCCGAAATAAAGTAGGTAATAACTAAAATAATCATTTGTTAGCCATTGGTAGAAAAAAATTACTCCATAGGCAAGGCAGGTGCTTTCTTTTCTGCTTATTCTTAATTACAATCTAGGAGAGAGAATGCTCAAGATTTTTTACTCACTGGAAATACAAGACACTGGGTTCCCCAATTTCCTGTGCATCTGTCTGCTAATTCTGTTTGCCTGACCAAATTATGCCTAAAACATTACCAAATTAGCAGAGGAAACGACACTTTGGTCCCCACAGGTGGCTGACCAGCTCTAATGGTGCAGTTAGCAGTGCTGGTGGTGAAGGGGAGACCATGTCCCACGTGAAAATGGACAGGGGAGGCTGGCCATGACCAGTGGAAGACATCTGGAGTCTCCTTCCTGCGTTCAGTCATCCTACTCTTCGCTGTTTGTCACACAGATACCTGCATGGAGATGCTTAATGTGTTATCCAGGAAAGTAGGAGTAGCAATGTTCAGTCTTCACAGAGACCCACAGATGAGCGCCATACTTGCACTGAAGGGCTTGCCATTTACCCTCGTGCATTTGCTTTGCCTGCTTTGGGTAACATCGTACAATAGAAAATACACTTACATTTTCTTTTTTTACTATCACACAGTTGCAGGGTAGCTAATTTATAGTTGTGTTAAGAACTTCTTTAGAAACACAGAATTTCGTATTCAAAATGTACAGAGTGGGAGGAAGAGATAAGAATAAGATGAAAAGACTCAGAAGATGAAAGCTGTAAGTGAAGACAGGTGTAAGTGGCTTAATTCATCTTTTATTCTGCAGCATACGAGGTGAGCACAAAACTCAGTTTCAAAGTTGTGACATGCATGTTACTATGCATGTTTAAAGTTGACAATCACCCACTTGAATGTCTGTGAAATTAATTGCTTCTGGGGAGTGCGATTGTGTGACAGCTATTGTCCCAGAATCTCAGTGCTTTTCCAAATTTTAACAATGCCATAATAAGTAAGGGGCTGGAGTGGTGGCTCGGAGGTTACGGCGCTTGCCCAGCTGGCACGAGTACACGGGTTCAAACCCCAGCACCCATGTACACAACTAAGTGTCAGAGCAATGAAAGCCATGTGAAAAACTCAATAAAAAATTCATTTTCTCTGTCTCTCTCTCTCTCACCGTCCTTCTCTCTTTAAAAAAAAAAAAGTAATCTTGAGACCTTAACTTCCTGACTATTTATGGGTATAAACCTCCTTTTTATTTTACTAGGGGACCTTGAATAAGGACTTAAGCTGGCTTTGTGCTGAAAGAAGGCGTGTATACAGGTAGTGACAACCAGTCCAAAAGATTGACAGGGCTTCCTTCATATGAGGACAGATGAGCCTCATGGGAGAGGCAATGATTAAATTCACTGGTGGGTTGTCTGCAGGGCTAAGATTCTAAGAGCACAGGGACTGCCATTTAATTCCTCAGGCAGCAAACTTTTGTAGAAATCTGTCTGCAGGGGAGCATGAGGCATCAGGTCCAGAGAACCAGAATGGGGCATGTGGATTTTTAGGAAGTAACACACGGAGCCCAATACCCAGGGAAGGTTCTTTAAGTTCCTATAGAAAACAGGTTTGAGTAAGCTGAGAATGAATCAAATAAAGAAGCAAGACCTCAGGTGGTAATCCCATTGCTAAGACCTAAGGGTGGATGAGATTAGGAGGGTTTTCAACTTTGTGCTGCCAAAGATAGTAGAAAGATTGATTAAGACAAAACCAATGCCATCTTCTAAATTATAAAAAATTGTTGGGAGCAGGGCCAGACCCAGAAGATGTGCATTTACAAAGTATTCAGCAATGGTGCACATTAGGGCAGACGGAAGGCAGGTAGCATTGAAAGGAGGAAGAGGAGGTGAATCCTGCGGGGAGCCTGAAGTTTCATCAATTTTACCAGGAGAGGATTACCAAAAAGAGACCACTTGCTGGAACCCATGCTGCTTTTAAACTGTCTTCATGAGCCTCTTATTTGGTGGACTCCCTTAGATGCTGGAGATGCAAATGTAAATGAGATATATGAATAAAGAGTAAATGAGATAATGAGTCTTCACCTACAGGTGCTCATAGGCTGGAAAGTGAATGAGTTGGAGGGAAAGAGACAGAGACAGATATATCAACAATAACATCATAGTATCAGAATGTCCTGAGTGCTAGGCTAGATTTGTGCCCAGAGCTGAGTG
This sequence comes from Aplodontia rufa, assembly GCA_004027875.1. Taxonomy (NCBI): domain Eukaryota; kingdom Metazoa; phylum Chordata; class Mammalia; order Rodentia; family Aplodontiidae; genus Aplodontia; species Aplodontia rufa. Next base: position 8,113 of record PVKS010007835.1, on the reverse strand, counting down.
TCTGATTAGACATGGGGGAATTTCAAGTAAGACGCTTTGAGGAGTCAATGCCTCAGTTGAGTTTTGAAGAACCAGGAAAGGAAGTATATTCTAAGCAGTTTTCACTGATTTCTTCAACAGATACTTGTTGAGCACCTAGTGTGTGCAAGAAAGGTCCCGTGCTAGCTAGGGTTTGCAGGTAAGCCAGACATTGCTATCAGCAACGCACTGAAGGAAAATGACTGAGAAGGGGGCCCACTGACAGAACCATGAGCAGTTAGTTCTACTGCAAAACAGGTGCGTTAGTCAGACTCCTGTCATTGAGAAAAACAACTTATAGGAGGAAAAATTTACTTTGGCTCACAGTTTCAAAAGTTTCAATCCACAGTTGGCTGGCTCTGTTGTTTCTGAGCCTGTGGTGAGGAAGTACACCATGGCAGAAGGGTGTGGTGGAACAAAACTGCTCACTTCATGGTGGTCAGGAAGCAGAAATAAAAGGGGAAAGGGTCAGGGACAAGGTACAGTCCCCATTGATGCAACCCAAAAGACCTACTCACTTCAACTAGGTCCTACTTCTTATAGATTCTGCCACCTTCCAATAGTCCATTCAACTGTGAATTCATCACTGGTTATTTTAGAGCTTTCATGATAAAAATCACTTCCCTAAAGCCCCACCTCTGTACATTGCCATACTGGGGACCAAGCCCTCAACATATGAGCCTTCAAGGATGTTTCAGATCCAACCCATTATAACATGTATATACTAAGAGCAGAAAATGGAGTTAGGAAGGTCAACAGAGGCCAGATCATTATGGACCAATAACTGATCCTATGCCACAGAGTGATGTTATCCTCTTCCTCATGTCCACTTCTGGTTACGTCAATCTATTTAGAATGGAATAAATGAGAAAGTACGAAAACACTTAGTAGACTTTAAAGTACCACATGCATTAAAGAAATTATCATGTGATTCTACATACCCTGACATTAGTTAATGTGACTATTTGTTAATTAACTCAATCTGAAAGAATCAATAAGCCAACCATGTTTAACTCCAACAGTCAGTACAAATCACAGAAACAGTGAAGCCAGGCAGCAGGTTCTGAGACAGCTAGATTAATTATCTTCATCTCTGTGCTCTGGAAAAGGAAATTTGAATACTTCCTCAATTCAGGTGCCCACTCTGTGGAGTGAGTCTTCAGGATCTCTCTAGTGGAGCAATGGTTTGCCCAGAATTATAGTTTCTGTAGTCCACTCAAATGCATTGTTAAATTGAGGACATATTTGTGGTAGCATGGATGGAACTGAAGATCTTAATGTTAAATGAAATAAGACAGTCACAGAAAGACAAATAGCACATGATTTCACTCACATGTGGGATATGAAAGAAAACTAATCTCATAGAAGTAAAGGGTAGAATTGTGGCTGCCAGAGGCTAAGGAGGGTGGTTAGAGGCAAGGGAAGAGATGGTTTGGACAGAAGGCATAAGTTCTGGAGTTCTACTACAGAAGGGTGACGATGGCACTGACCAAGTCAAGACAGCCTAAAGAGAGGATTTTAAATATTCTCATAATAAAACAATGATAAAGATTTGAGATGATGACGAACATACATATCCTGAAATATCATTTCATAATGGATGTGCATACTAAAACGTCACACTGCACCCAATAAGCAGGTATATTTGTTATCTGTTAATTAGAAATAAATGTAAACAGCAAGTTTTTAATGTGCTAAAAATGTTCTTTGGATTCATGCAATTAATTTTTGTGTCTTTCCATGTAGGATGGAAGTGGTAGCTGTTGGGTCCTTCAAGTATTCCATAAAGAGGGGCTGGAGAGGTGGCTCGGCGCTTATGGTACTTGCCCATCATGCACAAGTACACAGGTTCAAACCCCAGCTAAGTGTTAGAGCAATGAAAGCCATGTGAAAAACTCAATAAAAATTGATTCTCTCTCTCTCTCTCTCTCTCTCTCTCTCTCTCTGTCTCTCTCACTGTCTTTATCTCCAAAAAAATAAATTAAATTAAAATATAAAAAAGTATTCCATAAAGAAATAAAGGGGACTGCATTAGTCACTTTTTGTTTCTGTGACGACTTAGGGGAGGCAAGGTTTATTTTGGTTCATGGTTTCAGACATTTAGTCCCTGATGGGACCTAAATGTCTAAACTAAATGTCTAAACTAAACTCCACTGCTCTGGGTCCAGGGTGAGGCAGAAGATCGTGGTGGAAGGGCATGGTGGAGGAGTGCTGCTCCATTTTTGACTGAGCAGGAATCAGAGAAAGAGGGAAAGGGGAGACAATCTCTTCTGGGACACCCCTCCCCATTACCCACCTCTGCCAGCCATGCCCACGTACCTGACAGTCAATCCATTCAAACTAGGACGGACTGATGGGTTACAGTTCTCACAATCTAATCATTTCACCTCTAATATTCTTGTAGTAACACAAGAGCTTTGGGGGAGCACCTCATATACAAACTATAAAAGGGACTTTATAGAAGAAAGCTAGTTTCCATTTCATAATTCTGGCGATTATCTATCTTTTCATATACTTCTTGGACGTATAGGGGAAATTTTCTCCCATTTCATCAATTTCATTCCTACATCTGGAAAAGCCTTAAATAAGTTTCCACTTTAAGAATTTCTTAGCTTAGTGTAGCACACGCCTGTAATACTGTAAACAAATGCAGACTGGTGATTGTCCGACTCTTGTATCTTCTTTTGAATGTTTTCTAGGCAAGCAGCTGTTGTTTCTTATCCTTGAGCCAAGTATCAGTAACACAGGGACAAGAATATTTCATATCTCTCTTCTCCTTCAATTCACCAGAAAAAAAATCCTATTTAACTATCTCCTTTGTCAAATTATCAAGAAAATTAGGGCCTGAAATGATTCTATTTCCAGAAATAACAAAAATCATATTATTGATAGATCTTTAGAAACTACGGGACTTTTTGCCAGAGGAGTCAGATTAATTAGCCAAATCTAAAATTTACTGGTATTTTAAAATTCTGCTTGTTTTATACATGAATTCCAATCATCATTTTGATATTGTCTGTTTAAACTTTGTGATGTTAGTTATTGAATTTCAATTTTGTGATCCTGATTGTTAAAATGGGTATTTCTTCTTGTAGTAAAGGTAATTGCAGAGTTTTTGATTCTTCAGAACTGAGTTAGATTGATTTTTAAAAAACCCCTAAGAATTACTTGAGGCTCAGTGGATCTCCTACTATTCTTAAAATTAAAAAAATATATATATTCTAAAGAGACACTAGGTGACCTCAACAAAACAAAGGTGCCCAATTGAGGTATGAATCATTATGGATTGGAGAATGGGAGAATGTTCTGGCTAATAAAAGCAATTACTGCACAAGTCTTTGAGCCTTTCACAGGAGGTATCTGGAGAACTTGATGCCAGTGGAAAGACTTAAACAAACAAATCAATAGATACTCTGAAATGATTCTTAAGTGCAATGTTAGTAAACTTGGGTATTTCCCAAGTCATAAATTGTAACAACAGGGAGTGCAGTGAGTGAAGCTGAGTCTATCTGCATGCAGAATAGAAAACTACAACACAAGATGAAAATATTGCCAGCACTTATTTAGCACATAGTATACAGAAGATGAGAGCATCTTAGTTTTGAAAAGAAGTAGCTAAGGAATATTTTCTTGGATTTTACGTTAGTTGTGATAAAATATCTTATAAGTTCACCAGATTCTTTTCTACCTTTTCCCTATCCATGCATACTAAACTATTTTTCAGCCATTCCTTGATAGTAAGTTAGAAAAGAGCTAACTGGAAGAGGTAGGGTAAGAATGAGGGTAGGAAGGAAGAGATGAAGAAAAATGAGAAAAATATTGAATATAGGCTTAGCTATCAGTATTTTTTATCAAAATTCATCAAGCAGTACACCAAGGACCTGTGTATTTCATTCTCTCTCTCTCTGTACTTTTTTTTTTTGTAACAGGCATTGAACCCAGGGTTGCTTAACCACTGAGTCACATCTCCAGACCTTTTTTTGATTTTGAGAAAGGGTGTCACTAAGATGCCCAGGGCCTCACTAAGCTGCTGAGGCTAGTCTTGAACTTACAAACCTCCTGCCTCAACCTCCTGAGCTGCTGGGATTACAGGCATGCACCACTACACCCAGCAACACGTATTTTTATTCCACGCTTATCAGTTGCATAGAAATAATGGTATAATATATTAATTAAATTCTAGTTGGTAATCTTGTGCTATCCATTCTGTTTTCAAATTTTATTACAATACTTAATTGTTCACCCATGGCCTGATGTCTTTTACAATAGGTCTAATCCTGTACAGACTCTGGGATAATTTTCATGTACTACAGATTTATTAGGTAATAATGTAAACCACGTGGGAGCTGAATTTACTGATCTTACACACATTCCAAGAGGAATAAGGCAGACCACCTTTGCATGATGTCTTCAAAAGTGGAATGTTTAAAAAAAAAACAGTATCTAAAAAAATAAGAATAAAACTATATTCCATGGAGCAGAATTTTCCAAAAGGTATTCCTTGGCGTGGTAGTGCCTTGGTTGTTAGTGGTCACTAATGACAAAAAGAATCCTATGGTCAAATAAGCTTATGGTATGGAGAGTGAAAGTTGAACTGATTTTTTCCCCTTAGGTTTTTAATATGTGAATGATTTATGAATCTCTTAGAAGGAACTACAGAGAAAACATTTCTCAGTTGCAGCTGACCTTAAGAGTGGGTGCATGGTGGGAGACAGCATTCTGTCGAATAGATTTGGAATACTGCTGTAGAGAGCAATGGAAATCTAGCAGCTTGGTAACCCTAGTGGAAATCTGGTAGGTATCTGGGTGTCTCTCAGCACCTCAAGACTGAGTGGAAAGCAGCAGGAGGTGTAGGTGTAATCAAGCCCTAAAAATAGAAATAGGAAACGATTCAACAGCAGTATCTCCGAGCTCATGTCACAGAGCTTTCTTAATGTGCTATCAAGGGATGTGGCGCTTTCAAGGAGACCCACTTTCAGTGGCTGCTCTAAGCCTAAAATCTATTTCCTTCAAAATTGGTGTGAAAACTACCTGTGTCAGATTCTGATGTCAGCAGAGAGGGCAGTAGCTCCCATCCAAAGGCATCATGGGGAGAAGGAAGAAAAGCCCTCTAGAGATGGCAAATCTGAAAGATTCAGAAAGCAGCATCCATTAGGAACATATGCAATTCAAAGAATAGGCACTTCCTGGAATTTATAAGAAGCCCACTGAAGCAAAATGCAGATGTCCCCAAACAGATAGTTCAGGGGACAAAGAGAATGGGCACCTTGGAGACCATGTGGAGACAATTGTCTCTTGGCCTCTTTGACGTAAGTGTTATCACCAGTTTCTTAGCAATAAGGAACTGGAAATTAGTTTCATAATCCATTATATTTTCCTTTTTGTTTATTGCCAACAGTAATTTTGTTGAGTACGTTCCTATCTGTTAGGTATTATTTCATCAAATTTTCAAGACAAACCTATGAGTTACTGAAGAGGAAACTGAACCACAGGTAGATAGAACCATGTGACATGGTGCATACTGAGCTGTGCCCACGGGTCTATCTGACATCAGAGTCTGCATCCTCTCTCTGCAAGTCACAACCCCCTCATTGGTTAGACACATACAATCCACAGAGGACATTCTTACTCTCTCAATCACTAGCGACCAATCCTTTGTCAGCTTTTGTCACTCTTGGATTTAGGTATCACGCATAAGAGGCTACACTGGTTATCATCTTCCCAGTAATACAGACAGAACCCCATTTTGTCTTATTTGTCTCATTCCACCTGCATGTACTTAGGGTGAACTGATACCCAGTTTCCTCAGGAAGTTCCTGATTTGTGCATTATTCTTAATGTTCTCCATCTTGCTTTCAAAACTAGTCTAGATTATAGGATACATTACTCTCACTAAATTGTACATCACAGTAGATATCTTTCACATTATGAAAAATTCTTTGCCATGAAATTTACATAATATACCTTTGAGTAGGCAATAGAATATTCCATAAGGAAAAATAAAGCAGAAAACTTAACTCATGCCTTTTATTTTAGTCAATGAGGGAAATATGAATAGTTGGAGAATAGATAGTCAAATGTATGGCCTCCAAACACACCAGGTAAAATATTCTATACTCACAGGTAAAATCTTAATTTTTTTTTCAGCAAAATGCACAAATATCCCATCTTAATATTACATATGATAGATCAGTTAGCCCCAGTTGACCTACAGAACTGAAGAAATGGGTATTGTTCACTGGTACTGTTACTGGCATCCTGGCCTAGGGATTCTTTGGATCAGAATGGATTGGACCAGGCCACTCACTTGCTTAAGAGATAGAGGACAAGAATGAAAAATGCACTTTATGTTCCCCAGTTTGATCAAATTGCATAAAATTCATTCAGCAACAGAACTGAGATTTTGTTGTTATTATTTATTATCAGCTATAACCATTTGACACAGCTATATATTTCTCTTTTGTAGTTTTTCTAATAGTTGCAATTTTACATTTACTTGGGCTATATTGCGATTAAAATATCCAGCACTAAAATCTACCACCAACAAAGTCTGACTTGCAGCAAGCACACAATAAATAATTTTTAAAAACCATGAATGAATTAAAGGCCCCTTCAAAAGCTGACAGATGAACAACAGAAGGAAGAAACCAGGAAGATTAAATTTCCTAATTTGTATTGGTCAGGTAGTAACCATCTAGACTGCTAATCCTCTTAGAAGAGCCTTTCTGGGATTTGTTATTGGTCTCTCCTGTCACTTGCACACCAAAAATCAAGAACAAAAGCTTTGAATCACTGGTGTTGGCAACAGGAATCAGTGCTACTGATGAAAGGAGTCAACTATCAAATTAGGTGAGGAAGGGATTGATTTTTCTCTTACATTGATCACTAAAACAAATCTGTTTCCTCCTCCTACATTTCCCTGTCTTCTAACCAACAAGGAAAAATAAAAAGAAAACGAAGGAGTCAGGCTAGCTATAGCACCAGGCTGAATAAATGTAACTGGCAAGAAAATCCTACTAAGGACTGGTAGTATGTTAGTAATGACCATAAAAAGATTGCTCAATATACCAAGAATAGAAACACCATATGACCCAGCTACCCTACTCCTTGCTATTTATCCAAAAGAACTAAAATCAGCAAACCACAGTGATACAAACCCATCAATGTTTATAGTAGCACAATTCACAATAGTCAAGTTTTGAAACTTGCCGAGGCACCTGTCAAAAATGAATGGATAAAGAAAATGTGGTATATACACAAAATTGCATGTTCCTCAACTATAAAGAAGAATCAAATTATGCTGGTATGTTGATAGAGTAGGAGAACGTCATGCTAACTGAAATAAGCTGGACTCAGAAAGTCGAAAGTTGAATGTTTTCTCTCACATGAGGAAGCTAGAGCAAAGTAAGTGGGAAAAAGTCATGGGGTAGGAGATCCCACAAACCAGAGATCAGTGGGACTGTGAGAGAAGGAGGAGGGATGGGAAAAGAGAGGAACTGTGGAATGAAATTGACCAAATTATGCCATGTACTTAAATAAACATATCACAGTTGAATTCCTCCTTTATGAATATCTATACAGAGTCAATTTAAAGATAAATAAATAAATAAATAAATGGAAGACCAATAGAGAAAGGGGAATAGGAGAGGCAGGAAGAGAGAGAAAGAGGAAGCATTGGGATATGAAATGGAGGAAATTATACCCTATGCATGTACAATTATGACAAAATGAAACCCACTGTTACATATAACTATAATGCACTCATAAAAACATTTTTAAAAAGACGATTTTAGGGCAACTCCATTCAGCTCTGCAGTGTTTTACACAGTGGCAATTCTTTCTGATAACTTATTTAAAAGATGTTTCTAAGATTCTAAGAAATACTTTTTTTTTGTCTTTTCCCGTTTTTTGTTTTTGTTTTCTTATTGTTGTTGTTGTTGTTTTTGACACTCAGCTTCAGGAACCCTGGGAATTTCTGGAGTCCTAAGAGTGTGCCTTTCCTGTGATAATGAGATGAGTAGTGGCTGGGCCCCTAGATAGCTTCAGACTCTGAGCTGGCAGCAAGAAAGAGCAAGGCATGATTAGAGGGCTGCAA